>JANHAO010000242.1:0-46361 GCA_026873985.1 Saraca asoca
ATGAATGCCATGAGAAAAAATGAAATGCATTGTTTCATTAATGTTTCCATGGCTTTTACCATGGGAAAGATCACAAGAAAGGTGAATATATCAATACCCCTAGCTCCAAAGCCCCTATAACCCTTTTTCTCTCCTTTTCTTCCCTTTTCCTACATTGGGCATTCGCCACATTATAGCCATTTTCACTACCATTGAATCTTGTTTGAGCCATCTCTTGATTCCTTTTGCTCTACATTGAAGGTATGTCCAATATTTGTTTGATCGAAATGGGTGGTCGACATTTATTACAATGCGTTACCTTACATATGCAAGAGTGACCTTGGAATTCTTTAGCTCTTTTAATGCAATCCTATTTAGAGGTCGAGAGGTCAAACAAGGATAAATTACTTTTTGACTATTTAACCAAGATTATAATTTGTTATTAGCCTAATTTAATGAATTATTTAGATTGCCTCCTGGGGGTCCCAAGACTGTTCCCTCCAATTTTCATGCAAGTTTATTTTGGAATTCAATAGCTATTGGAGGGTAGTACAAGGCTTCACAATCAAAAGCCTCATCAATTTGCAACCCCTATTTTAGATATATTCAGTATGTCATGGCACATATTATTTTTGGATGAGTAGAAAGTGATGGGGTTGCAAGTTAGTGAGAGCTATATTTCCTATGGACAATGATAAATAATAATCAGGTTGATACCGGGGCATTCATGGCACAACAAATGCAAAAAGTGTGTAATGCATTGCATGGCAAAGTAGTGACAGGAGGATTAGTAACAGCGATTGCTCATGGTTTGAGATTGGAACAACAACTTGCGGATTTGCAACCATTACCTGGAAACTTAAGGATTGACATGGAATCCTGCTTACATATGAAATTAATTGTTAAGAGGGGATCTGAGTATTGGCTACATTTCCAAGGTAGAGATCTTTTTCACCTCCCAAATCCTGAGCATGCCACTGTTACCGATCAAGCCAATTGGAGATACCCACTTCAAGGGGATTTTGAAGATGAGGATAATGAAGAAGAAGCAGAAGAAGCAAAATTTCCCCTAGCCCCCAGCCCAACAACCTCACATTGAAGGTTCCTCCCATGCCTAACCAAGTGACCAAGAGCAACTATACATGTGGCTTAGTAGAATTGAGGAGAAATAACAAAGCCAAAGGACCACATTACACTCCATGCAAGAAACCCTGCAGCACATGCAGTTATCAATGGGGTCTATGGAGATAATGCTGGGAAATATGCAACAAATGATGCAGAGCATGCATAACTGGCACCTGGAGCATAATTTCCCACCATCACCTTCACCTGAAGACCATTAAATCAGTAAGTTTCTATCCCTTCCTCTATGATCTTTTCTTTGTTAACTACATTGGGGACAATGTAGAATTTAAGTATGGGGGGTAGATACTTTCTAGCTTTTGGTCTGTTTTGTGTTTTGCCTTGTAAGTATTTTTTTCTTTTCATTTTGAGTCATATTTCATGTTTGCTAATCACAAAAATAATAACTCTTCTAATGAGCTGATGTGGTAGTAATTAGTTTTAAACCTATAAAATCTTGGATTAGGATAGATTTTGGATGAGTATTTTTGGTTTAGCCTTCCTTTCCTAGAATTGAACCTTAGGCCTCTTAAAAATACTCTATTTGTTGAACTATGATTTGCATGCATCTTATGAATCTCGGCATTATAAAAGTATGAAGTTAGGGAGAGGTGAAGAATGAGGGTATCAAATATTTAAAAAATCAAAAAAATGAAAAAAAAAGCACCCAAAAAGGTCTTTGCTTTGAGTACCTAATTTCAAGATCCAAAAAGACCTTTAGGATGAGTACTTAGATGTCTACACCTCAGTGAGATGGAGCATAAAATGCACTCACTGGTTAAAAAAAAGAGTGAATAAAATAAGGGCAAGGCAATCTAAGGAGATCTAAAGGATGAGGATTTTACTTGAGTACCTTGAGGATAATTTTGGTGCATGAAGGTTATAGTAATAATGGGTGATGTGTATAATACAGAAGTTAAAGATTTGATATTAGGTAAGTGAAGAATAACTCTTGAATGCTTGTTTATATTTCTATTGATGTCTTACTGATTGGGAATAGAATTAGTTATGCCACATATGCTTATTTAAATTAAGAGTGTAAATTCTTCCCTTTTCTAGTGTGTTCATATTTTATAATTTGTTTGAGGATAAGCAAAGGATTAAGCATGGGGGAGTTGATAAACACGTACAATGCCTAACATTATGATGATTATTTCCTCTTGATTTGTTATTAATTTGTAACTTTTCTGCACTTTTTGTATTTGTTTAGTCTATTTGTTCTTTAGTACTGCTATGGTTTGTGTTTCTCTTTTTAGGTTAGCAAAAAGCCTTTGAAAAAAGGATGAAAGTAGAAGTTCAAAGCATGATTGGATTAAATAGAAGCTAGGAGAAAAGCCATGTGAAGAACTCAGTTCAACAAGTGATTGAAGCTTGAAGAAAAGAAGAAGCCAGCACCGATGCATATTCCTACAAGAGCTGGTCCCATGCCCTACTGTTTGGATGTGGCTCTTAACTATGATAACATGGACCAGCCTTCAGACATAGATAAGAAAGTGGAAGGAATGGCTAAGATTCTTTGAGGGGCTGAAGTCTGAGGTGGCCAAGAAGGAAACCCTTATAGAGCTTTCTCTCTTTCATTCTCTACTAAAACTGAAGAGAAAGGCTAACAACACTAGCAGCGTCTCCTACTTTTCCACTTACCTTCAGTCACATGGATTCCACTGGCTAAACCTTCTTTAGTCATCCCTACAAGCTGAAGTGTATTCCACTAGCCTAACCTTCTTCAGTCATCCCTGCAAGCTGAGGTGTATTCTACTAGCTGAATCTCCCTCAATCATCCCTATGAGCTAAAGTGTATTCAAGATAGCATCATATTTTTGTTCAGCCAGGAAAGAGGGATTTCATCAATTCTACACTAAAGTTAATTAGAGGCAGAGTAGTAGCTTGTCACCAACTTGGTCCACTGTCAAATACCCTTGCCAAAGTTCCTTACTTGTGGAAGAGTCATGATAGAGCTCACTACCGCAGTTGGAGCTTAGGTACTAGATGGCATAAGTTGACGTCGAATGCCTTACAATAGTAAGTTGTTACCCTATTTTGTCTAAGTAGCTTAAGGATTCATCTGCTAGAGCCAGCCTTATGCAACACTACCAAAGCCACTCCTAAAACCAATTGCCTTCATCCATACCTTCTAGCCATAGCAATGGCTTACAGAACCAATTGAACTAGTAGTGGCAAAGGATGTTCTGTTTAGGTCAAGGCTATAGCTGGTTATTTTTATATAGTTCAAGAACTTAAGTTAATGCAAAGCTAGAGCTATTTGAGGGAGTTCCTTTAATACTAAAGAAAAGCCCTATTTACAACAATATTTAAGGAAGGTCCAAGTTCGGACTAAAAACTTGGTGACATCGTAATGAGCCTTATTCTTCCTAGACCTTGTAAGGCCAACAACGGGATGCTAGGTCCGAACTAGGAGAGCCCATTCATCTTCAAGGAAGACTTGGGAAATGGAACTTATCACTTAATATGAATGGAGCTGAAGTTCCCCAAACTAAGGATGATGAGCAACAACTCGCCCTTCTTTAACTTAACAATGACATATTCATGGTGCGCTAGTTAATGCGCATCCATGCGACCTACCTGGGTGGGCACTCGACTCATGCTAGCTGAGGCACAGCTTTCATGCAACCTACCTAGGCACTTAACTTGTGCTAGGTAAGGCACAACTCTCATGTGACCTGCCTAAGCATTTAACTCGTGCTAGTTGAGGCATATCCATGTGACCTACCTGGGCACTCAACTCGTGCTAGCTGAGATGCACCCATGCAACCTACCTAGGCACTCGACTCATGCTAGCTAAGGCATAGCTTTCATGTGACCTACCTGGGCACTCGACTAATGCTAGCTGAGGTGCACCCTTACAACCTACTTGGGCACTCAACTCATGCTAGCTGAGGTACAACTTTCATGCGACCTACTTGGGCACTCGATTTGTGCTAGCTGAGGCACAGATTTCATGCAACCTACCAAGGTACTCAATTTTTGCTAGCTAAGGCACAACTTTTAGGTGACCTACCTTGGCACTCGAGTCGTGCTAGTTAAGGCACAACTTTCATATGACTTACCTGGGAGCTTGACTCATGCCAACTGGGACACTTGAACCTACTTGGGCACTTGACTAGTGCTGGCTGAGCCGTAACTTTCATGTGACCTACTGGGCATTCACCTTGATAAAGTTATAGTTTGCTAACTGAGCCACATCCATACGCCCTACTGGTCATTCAGCTTGACATATTTACAAAGGCATGGTTAACTAGCTGAGGTGCATTCACATTAACATTTTGAATTATCATCTACGATCTATTGAGCATTCAACTTGTTAAAAACCTCGTTCACTAAGGTAAATGTACATATGAACATTCAAGAGATGAAACACAGAATTATAAAATTCTAAGCGATGACATGGTAAATCAAGCTTTTACCAGCAAACTATAGCTCCCAGTCTATAAATTGCACTAAGAGCTGGGGGGCTAATGTTGTAGATATTTTCAAAACCACACAAATGGGCTGGTAAAAGCTCAATAGATAAACCCAGCTAATGAAGGCTCAGATCAACCAGGATTGAGGTCACAAAAGCAAGGCATCAAGTCGCCAAATGCGAACTTAGGTCACTAGTCAACAAGGGTCAAAGCAGCTCTTAGGTCATTGAGGATGAGGTCTAACCCATAGCTCTTAGGTCGTTAAGGATGAGGTCTAACCCATAGCTCAAAGCATGTTTTCCCAGCCAGCAATTCAGAGAAGATCACTCAATTGCTTATTTAATAAGAATTCATTATTAATCATTGTAACCAATTTATGATTCATTTCCATTATGGAATACATTGTAACACTCTGGGTACTATAAAAAGGGGGTTGAAATCATTGTAAGGGGAGAAGAAAAACATAGACTGTTATTCTACCAAAACACTTGGCCAAAAGACTAAGAAATAATATAATTGTGGATGTAGGGCTCAATTGACTTTAGCTGAATCACATTAAAAAGCTCTTAGTGCCCCCAATTCTTCCTCTCTCACTCTCTCACAAGACTCCCAAATTGTAGTTTGAGGTTTCTGAATCTTTTGGATTGATTGGATTTTACCTTTAACAGATGCCATAGCAACAAAAAATTCCATTGCTGAATTCCATCACTATTTTGCAATTTATGCTAGAACAGCATGATGCTTCTCTCATTTTAGCATCATAGAGAGGCAAGCTTTGTTCATGCTCTAAGAAGGAGGCTGGTGTTTCACTGTCTCACCTAACCACCATCAGCCATTGCCAACTACTATGTAATTTGATTTTGCCATTTTTAGGCTAGTTAGTTATTATTATTTTATATTCCTTTTTACATTCTTTGGATTTGAAGTTGTGATTCTATTTAATGTAACAACTTACTTAGGTTTAGCTAGTGTTATTGCATGGTAGGTTAAGGTTTAGTTTTGTTGATTTGTGAGGAATGAGTTTAATTTGAAAACGGTAAGTATTAGGGTTCAGATTGGGGAAATTTGGGGTTTGCCTGAATTTGGTATTTTCTTGCTAAAATTGGGCTTTAGTTTAGTTATTGTTATTGGTTGATACATTATGGTTTAGTTTTGTTGTTTGGTAGGGTATGGGTTTAAATTCAAAAGATTAAATGTTAGGGTTTAGATTGGAGAAATTTGGCATTTGCTTGAATTTGGGATTTTCCAGGTAAATTTGGGCTTTGGTTCAATTAAGGCTACTGGTTAATAGGTTATGGTTTAGTTTTATGGATATATAGGGTATAGGCTTAATTTGAAAAACTTCTAAGTGTTAGGGTTTTGATAGGGGAAATTTGGGGTTTAACTTAATAATCCTTACTTTCAATTTGATAATATGTTGTTGATCTCGGCCTATTTATTGGCTAAATTGCATTTGTTTCAATTATTTTGTTTTTTCTATGTTGTTTGATTTAGTCTTCACTTTTTATGAATTAGGCCTACATATTTTGTTGAAGAGTATATTGATGTCTTATGTGATAAATGACAATCTAATTGTTAAAACACTCCAATGATGAATGTGTTGATCAGTGTTTTATCCCCACTTACCTCTTCTAATGTGGCATATGCATTTTCTTTTATGGATGCTCTACTTTTGAAAATGATACCATAATTACATATGCGATTTAATTTTTAGAGCATAAATTTTCCACTTGGACCTATATTTTCCCACCTCTTATGCTCTAACATGCTTATATTTATGACTTACAAGAAATGTATGATGCCAATGAGCTGAAGGAGAGTAAAATAAAGATTGATGGTATTTTATAATGAGACATTGATCATATACCATATTAATTACAAGATTTAGTTAGCTATTATATGTTCACATGAAAGGTTGCAAAGCAAGTGCTTATGAGTTTTTGTAACCTTAAACAAGATGAAAGACCCTTTGAATCAATATTATGGGGAAATATTTGGTTAATTAATACCTTAAGCACAAGATTATGCTCTAGGCTTGAATTAACCAAATGTCTTCAATAATATCGATCTGAGGATTCTTTCACCTTGTTTAAGGCTATGGAAACTTAAAAATGTAGGCCTTACAACCTTCCACAGGAACATATAACAGCTAACTGGAGCCTCACAATGTGCGGTAATTGTAAACAATATGGTATATAGCCAATTCCTTATTATAAATATCATCAATTTTCTTTTTACTCTCCTCCAACTTGTTGGCATCATACAACTCCTACAAATCATAGGCAAGCGCATGTTGGAGCATAGGAGGTAAGAAAATGTAGGCCTGTGTGGGAAATTCATGCTGCAAAAATTAAAACAAGTGTGTAACGATAGCAACATTTTTAGAGGTAAAGCATCTATAAAAGAAAATGCATGCATATGATATCTCTGCCTGCAAACACAAATGCATCAATTGATTAAAAAATCAAATAAGGCATTGAAGAGTTTTTTGTGCTAATGTGATTAACCTATTGTTATTATACACTTGGATAATATATTGTCAATTTTAGGCCTACTTTGTTGTGTATTATTGTTAATTATGATATAACTATCTTTAATGTGCTATGCAATTTGAAGGAATATGTTGAAGAACTAGTTGTTATAACTGAGTTGATTAAAAGATCATTGCATACAAATGGATGTTCTTGAACATAGGAAGTAGATATACAATAGAGGAAGTCCTAATCGGTTGGGATTGACATATGAGTTTATTGAAAAAGTTCAAGGGTTCATTACACATGCCTGTTTATTAGACATTTTCATGCAATGTCAAAAAAATTAGGTGTCCATGTGCTAAGTGTGAAGGTAGGAAGATTTTGGTCCCCAAAAAGGTGGTTAAGCATCACTACTACAAAAATTGATCATTTGCAGTGATTCATCTAAACCGCCTCTAAAGATGGGCTTAAGTGAACCATGAAGCTGCTTCATCAAATGCTTTTGAAAAACACTTTTTTGAGGCAATTATTTAATGGCAGTGTTGCCAAACCAACCCAAAAAAAACTCAAAAACAATTTTTTTTCACCTATGTATGAATCCTATGTTATTTCATTATTTTTTTCCACAAATGAAACCCTCAATTTCTTCCTTTTTCACTACAATTTTCTCACAATTCTTAGTCTTTCCCACTTATTTTTGCTTGAATCCAGTGTCTTTCCCTCATCATTATTCCATGAACCAAAACATTTTTTAAAAAGACATTCTAATTCAATTCTTTAGATCGATCACTGTTTGTTTAGCTTCTTCACGTCTCCTGGTGTTATTGATTTTATTCCTCTATTTTCTAATCTGAGGTAATTAAGTGGTTTATTTTTATGAAGATTTATTCAATTTGGTTTGAAATTGATTGATTATCTATATGGTTTTTAGGTGTATGGGTTTTTGTTACAATTAAATCATCTTGTTGAATGTCTTTGTAGTAGGGAATAAAAATCAATTGATTGACACGATTTGTTCTTGTATTTTCTAATCCAATGGTTTTGTCACTCCCTTGTCAATTTCTCGTTCTAACTTCTTCATTCCTCATAGAAAATTTGAATGGCACTAAAAGCTACAACCAATTAATTTTTCGATTCTATTTTTGGCTTTGTGGGTTATTTTTTATAATATTTTTGGTCCATTTTATACGATTTTCATATGGCCAGATGTGATACAAACTTTGGATCTTTGATGTTTTTTTTTTCTTTTCGTTCTAAATCCTAGTATGTCCAGTAACTAGAGGCTACTATATACAATTGAACAGGGACTAAGAGCCATGCTTTAGACTTACAATTAGTGGATTAGTTGTTCATTGTCTTTTTAGATCAAAATGAATTCAAAGAATTTTCACTTATTTTTCTACTTAGTAAATACTTCCAACTAAGGAATCTAGTTTATCAAGAACTAATATCCTTTCAAGTGTCCATCATAATTCTATTGATTACTAGTTTCAAATTAGATAGTAATGTCATGTCTTCTATATACATGGAAAATTCACCAAAGTACGATCATTTGCACATTATTTCCTTTTTTCCCTTTTCTATTTTGCTAGAAAAACTTGGGAGAGAATGCAAACACAGGCTCTAGACGATCTCTAATTGTAACTTTGTCGCTTATGTTTATTAGAACTGAAATAAGTTCTCTTAGTCAAGACTATTGGTTTTTGTTGAATGCTAACTGATGTGTAGGACAAATTATAAGAGAAATTATCTAGTTGTACATCTTGTGCATAAGAATTAGATAGCTTTTATTGTGTTAGTTAGATATATGACAGGAAGATATATGACCAAATCAGATTGACAAGACCAGGTTTTTATAATGTTATAAATATGACAACAATTTCTAGGCCTTAATTAAATGTTATAGTATGATATTGCCAATTTCTTTATCAACATAAAAGAAGCATATGATATAAGATGTCTTAAGCTTGTCTTAAACATATGGTATTACTTTATATCAGTTAGATATATAGTAAAAAAAGGTTGAAAAGACTTTACATTGATAATGTTAAAAAGAGGTCCCCAACAATTTTGTGGGCCTTAAGTATATGTTTATTGTACATTCTATGGCACTAAATATTCCCTATTAATATGAAGGAAACATGTGAAATATCTTCAACTTGTCCTAAGTATGGAACACAAGATGCCAACTATTATATTGCTTAGACAAACATTAAGGTTTAATCCATCAATATCTCTCTAGCTTCAACTTTGAAAATGAGTGGCTTCTTTGTAGACTTGCATTCTTATTGATTTTTGAGTTCATGGTTTATATATTAGGTATATATCAAGTTACATAGTTTACACACACACAAACATATTTATTTATACACACACACATAAAAGACATGGCCTTATTCATATCATAAGTTTTATGATTAAGTGGGTAAGCTTTTACTTGGTCTTACTATTATATGACACCTGGGCTTATAACTAAGCATTTATATTCCTTCTTTTTGATGGTTTGTTCAAATTGAGTTAAAAAAGTTGTTTTTCTTACAATACCACTTACAAGAATTATTGACCTTCACATGACATATGACAGAGGCTATCCGGAGCATCCTTACTGATACTAGCAAAAAGTAGGACATAAAAGAAGCCCTTACACCTGAACATATGGCTAAGGTAAAAAGTTGTTTTTCTTACAATACCACTTACAAGAATTATCGACCTTCACATGACATATGACAGAGGCTATCTGGAGCATCCTTACTGATACTAGCAAAAAATAGGACATAAAAGGAGCCCATACACCTGAACATATGGCTAAGGTAAGATACTAAGTTTCAATTTTAAGGTGCTTCCTCTTTAACATGCGAAGTTCTAAGAATTATGACTAAAAGTACCTAAGGTTAATTAAGTGTGCCATCAAGGTTCATGAAACACTTTAACTTCTTTTTATTTATGGTCTTCTTAATTTTCATTTTTATATAATGACAAGAAAGAATGTGATTACCACAATTCCTGTGAAAGCTATTGCAGAAAAGGTTGAGTGCTACGAGAATTCATAGAAACAACTATAACTAGTTTTAGAGGGTTTTTTATGGTCTCAAATCAATACATTATTTTTAGCTTTGCTTATCTCCCTCCTTTTTTTCTTTGGTTTATATAAGCTCTATTAGTTATCTCTATTAGCTATACATGTGTAGGGCCAAACAACATTTCGTGTACTGATATTGGGTGAAGTGCAAATTTTATATGACCACATGTATAATTTTATGCAATATCTATCCATAGAAATTAGAAAGGAATTTAGTGAATCTGATGAGCATGTGTCAAATGATACCTTCTTAAGAAGTAGTAAATTTCTTACAAATCTAATTATCTAGCTAATATCAGCATTATTTTCCTCTTCAACAAATGACATTTGAGCTTATTGAAATTCAAATCTAAAAGTTATTCTCTTTTCCTAATTTTAAAATTCCTTCATTGGATGATACCTATGCTAGCTTTATTACTAGAAAAGCTTTATCTGGCTAAAAACCAACACAAAAGGGTACAAAAGTTGTGACATAAGTGTTTAATCCAATTATAGACTCTTCTGATATATGATACATAAAAAAGCTAGTGGTACACACAATTATCTCATATTTGGACCCAGTGCAAGAGAATTGTGAGCTACACATCACATTAGAACATTGTAAATTTAGTGCGAGACATTTGCATATATAATTAGAACATTCTTTTGGAACTATTGAATGAGTCAATGGAAATAGGAAAAAGTAAGAAGAACATTATTTATGATGATGATAATTGTACCTAGATAGTTTTTAATGAGTGCTTTCTAAGGTGCTTTATTTTTCTTTCAACTTCCTAGACCTTTGCTCTTGAGAATGAGTCACCATGGTTCATAAACCTGTAAGCTACAACTATTAGTCCCAAAGGAATGAAGATTACTTTGATGTCCATGCCAATGGAGTACTATACTTTCTTGATTCAAACTCAATATCTTATATAAAGTTTCTTTTATGATGTAAGTTTCTTTACGATCTCTTGCTCCTTATATATAAATGCACTCTTGTCAAATTGAATCTAAAGACACATACTAATTTGTGAGTTGTGGCACATAGACATTCATGTTAATCTAGCCAATAATGTTTTGTCACAATCCAAAACCCTGGTCATGACTGACATGAATATCATTCCCTATTTGAATATTCATCAGCCTATACCATTTATTCCTACTACCGTCATCTTAGTATTTCCTTAGTGATAATTATTTGAATCTTATTGATTAACTAGAATGTAGAAAACTTAAGAAAGAGATGCTCATATGAAATATATATATATATATTATGTAATTGACACTAGCATCACCTAACAGGCCAATGCCAAGCTACCTCATTGTACCAAATTTTTACAATAGTCCATAGACAAAATATCTTCTATCTTTGCTCAAACTTAGAAACCATCCCCAAACTACCTTATGTACTTCTCAAATAGGACATTCAAAAGAAATTAGATTAACCTATGTCTTATCATAACATAAAAAGCATAGGTTAACCTAACTAAGCCCTGCGGCCCTTTTATTTACAAGTTTTCCAAAAAAGGGTCCACAAAATCATTTACACATTGATGGTAGATCTTTTAGAGGTCAAACCATCCTAGGCTATTATCAAAAAGTACATTGGGTAGCTCTAGCGAGATGATCTCAACATCATGGAGAACCTTGCATCCTACTAAATTCAAGATGATGGTATATAATGTATGTTTATTTGATATGATCCTAAAGGGCCTGAGACTATGGTGGTGAAAGTATCAGTGGTGATTTCCATCATATTGTTATCCATTCTTACTCTGTAAGGGCTAGGGTTGGCAACAATATCTTGAGAATTTGAAAAAAAAAATAATCCACATAAGAATGAGTTTGGGGTTTAATGAATAAAACGTACTAAACTAATAAACTCATCAAACAACAAAAGATATATATGTATATACAAGCAATCATACCTTAACTAGATAGCAATTTCTCATGCAAGTTTTCATAAGCAAATATTAAACAACAAAAATTCATCCATGAGGATGTTCAGATCATAATCTTTCTAACACATTGTGCCAAGTTGAGCTTTCATAACCATAAGCCACCATTTTTGGTTCATTATGTATTCCAACCTCATAATATCATATTTCAATATTTCATATGGCAATCTAAACAAGTTAAACATTACATAACAATAATCATAAATCTCCTTGTTACTCCGGTCCAACCATATCCTGCACAGATGCAGCTCTATCCCTTCAAGCCAACCTTATCTCACTCATCATTTCAAAATGCGTAGATCTAGGATCCAGTTTATTATTCCCCACCCATCATTCATATTTCAAGTCTTATAAGATCTTTCAAGCAATCAAGATATCAATCCTATAATAGATACATCATCAAGATCACATCAACACATTCCATCATCATTCATGATATCATATTCCATTCCAGATTTCATGAAAGGTAACAAACATTAAGCAATATGATTCTCATGAAAACTATATCACATCATTCTCATTTAGCCACAATCTTAGTCACAAGAGTTTCATTCTATTGCAAATACACCACACATTCTTTGTTCCATCATATAACTATTATAATTAATTTCATATTAATAATATATATAGCCAATTGTTAAATTCAATAATATTATATTATAATTACCTATTTGAGATTTCCTAATTTTTATACTCAATTTAGTAGGATTTATACAACATTAAACTAAAGGAATAGGAAATATTTTAGAGAGAAGTGAAATTGGGTTGAAAAATATGGAAATTTTTGTAGATGTGATCAAAATTATGAGTAGGATCATTAAAGAAATTTGAGTAGAATCACAATTTGAATTGAAGAATTCAATTGTGAAATATTCAATTGGAATCAAAGGAATTTATTTGAATATAGGAGTCTGCTCACCAAAATGTGCAATCATTCGGGAAGTCCAACTACAAACACATCAGGATTGTGATCGAAATCGAAAAAATAAAGTAGGAAAGAATGATTCAAACTGCACCAATCTAGTTCAAATTTCAATTCAAATTGTAAGAGCAAAACTATTGGATTTTTGCAACCATAATCTTAGGTTCACTTCAAAAGGTTGTGATTTGACTTGCATGAGCAAAAATTATAGGCAATAGTAGAAAAATAAGGGAAAACAATTTCCAATTTCACATTACATTATAAGATCTCAACTTAACATGTTTCTAAAGCTTAAGCATGCATAAAACTCAATTATTTCAATAGCAAACTAATTATCTTATCAGTATATCCATTCAATCTCAAATTATGCCTCACAATCACAATAAAAAAACATTTCTATAAATTAGCGTCAAATATTCAACAAATCACAAGCAAAAAACACATAATAATTCACAAGAATGGTAAAAGTTACTAACAAGTGAGTTGGATATGTCAGATCACTATTGATCTCACCTATAAACCTCAACACTCTTCATAAATAAAAAGAAGAGCATGTTAGCTTCGTAACTATTTGAATGTTTTTTAACAAACAATTATATATCATTTGATTATCGTTTCATTACATAGAAATAGACTAAATATAGAAGATTTGAGCTCTAAAACTTCAAAAAATTCACAAGTGTTCTTGAAGTAAACAGTGATATGAATAGTAATTATAGAGTTCAAAAATTCATAACTTGAATTAGACTCAATGAATCAATTTGATTTTAATATCAAAATGAAGAGGAAGAAGAGAGGATTTAGAGGTAAAAATTTAAGAAAATAACAAGAAGAGCTAGTGGACTTACTTGATGAGAGAGAGAATAATGATAGGGAGAGAAAGTAAACTCGGAGAAAAAGAAGCAATTGCATGGTTTGCAATTGTAGGAGTGACTTAAAGAAGAATAGGAAGTTGGCTGAGGGAAGGGTAAAATGGGAAAGATTAGTCAACCTCCCAATAACTACAACTTGATCATTTCCTTTTTTTTTAGTAATTTTCCTATTTTCTCTATTTTGAGCTTAAATTTAATATACTTATTAACCTTCAATGACCATAAAATTTTCATACAAATTAGGTAACTTAAATATCTTCATAACGACTCTAATTTTGTGTTTATCTGATATTCATAACCTTAGTTACGATATTTCTAAAGTTTTCCAAAAATTAAATCTCAAAAATATGAATTTTGTTCTTTGAACATTCATGATAGTAATTCAATCATTGAAACATTTCTAAAATTTTATATAGTCTGTTTCTACTATATTTGGCTCTCTCATGACTCCAGATTTATAGTTTCAAATTTCTCAAAAGATATTTTATTACTAAAATTGATTTTAGAAAATTCAAGGTATTACATATTTCCATGATTTGTGATGAATAATTTTCTAAAGGCACATATTGATTTAAAACTATTATTTACACACAAGTGTGAGATTTTCTACTTTGCTAAAGTTGCTATATTTTTTAACATAATTTGTGATGTATAATTTTCATTTTTAGGTAGGAGCTGTATTAGATATAGTAATGGATAAATCTTGGATTACTTTGCCTCGTGACATGACTTAATATGCTTTGGATTTTGCAATAGCAAATCGATCCATAGAAGGGAGAATAAAATTTCCTCACCATTTAAATGAACTTGACATACCTCTAAAACCAATTGCCAAAAACTAGAAGTTCAAGCTAATAAGGGTCTGAATGAATAAACTAGAGAAATTTATGAATTAGTTAGAGATGGAAATCAAGATTTGTATGAAAGGTGCTCCAAGTATTCAAAACTCTCTTTTCTAATCAAACTCCATCACATCAAGTGCTTGTGTGTGATTACTAATAAAGCAATGTCCATAATATTGGAGTTGTTGAACAATGCATTTGCTTATGCAAAGATTACTGAATCTTTCTATGAAAGTAAATAAATCATCAACAAGCTCAATCTCAACTACACAAAGATACATGCATGTCCAAATACTTGCATTCTTTATTGGGGAGACGATTAAATTGAGAAGAATGCAAAAAATGTCTTACCTTTATATGGGAACCAAAGATCAAGGAGAATGGAAGAGATACACCCAACAGTATAAAGAAAAGGAAGAAAACTCATGCAAAGGTACTATGTTACTTTCCACTTAAATCATGTTTGCAAAGATTATTCATGTCATCTAAAACTACAAAGTATATGAAGTGGCATGCTATGGAGAGTAATAAAGATGATTTAATGAGACATCTAAAGATTCTAAAGTATGGAAAATGTTTAATTCATTATACCCAGAATTTTCTTTATATCCTTATAATGTGTGACTTGACCTAGCTAGTGATGGCTTCAACCCTTATGGGAATTTAACCACCAATTATAGTATATGACCAACTATTTCAATCCCTTACAACTTTCCTTCTTGGAAATGTATGAAGTAGACCTCTTTTGTCCTTTCAATGATTATTCTAAGAAAGTGAATGCTTGAAAATGACATAAATGTCTATTTCCAACCTCTTACCCAAGAATTGTAAGAGTTATGGGATGATGGTATGGAAACATATAATGCATCAATAAATAAAATGTTCAAAATGTGTACAGCTCTAGTATGGACAATTAGTGACTTTCTTGCACTTGAAAACTTATCTAGCTGAAACATTCACACTGGCTTAGCTTGCCCAGTTTGTAACTTTGACTTTGAGACTCAACATCTTCACTATAGTAAGAAGTGGTGTTTTATGTGTAATTGTTGCTTTCTAGATGCATCAATAAGTATCAATTCAATGAAAACGTGGACTTGAGAGGCCTATCAAAAACATTATTAGGTTTTGAAATTTTGGAATAGTTAGAAATATTGATGTCATATTTGAAAAGGTGGGTCAAGATGAAAGAAGGAAGAAAAAGATCTCAGGGCACGCTAGCAAATGAAAGTGATTCGGAAGAGAAACAGTATATTTTTTTAACTTCCATATTGGGAATTTAATTTGCTATGTCACAACTGAGATGTTATGCACATTGCAATGTCATTTATACTATGCTCAATGAACAACAGAAAATGAAGGATCATGTTAACACTCTTAAAGACCTACAAGTAATGAATATAAGGTGACACCTATAGGCTAGTGAGAATGGGTAGTACCCGCTGACATTTTTTGCAATGAAAAATGGCCAAAAGGATATAGTTCTCCATAAATTGAAAAATGCAAAGGTACCTAATGTATATTCAAGTAATATTTCAAGATGTATTGATTTAAAACATAAGCTCTCATATTGAAATGTCATGACTCACATATTCTCATGGAGCAACTACAACCATTGTCATTGCATAGTATGTTACCAAAGAAAACAAATGCAATTTTAGTTTAGTTATGTTCATTTTTTAGACAACTTTGTGGTAAATTTTTAAATGTGATTGAGCTTGACAAGCATCAAGAAAGAATTGTACTCACATTTTTCCATATAGAGATGTTATTTCCCCCATTATTCTTCACTATAATGGTTTATTTGACTATTTATCTAGTTAAGAAAGCAAAACATGGAGGACCTATACATTATTGATTGATGTACCCTATTGAGAGGTACATCTATTTGATTTGTTTTTTATAATAATTGCAATACTAGTGATTAAATGCTTAGCTAATCCTATTTGTATGCTCTATTTTGCACCCAATAGGTGCTTGGGATATTTAAAGTCTTATGTGAGAAATAGGGCTCAACCAAAAGGCTCTAAAGCCAAAAGTTACTTAGCTAAAGAAGGTCTAACTTTCTATTCAAAGGTATTTGGATGGAATTATGACAAGATTCAATTAGGTTGGACATGCTGATGACAACTCTAGTTATTGTGACTCCTATCAATAGTCACCTATGTTTCCAAAAATAGGTCAAATAGTTGGAAAAGTCTTAACTTTTATGTTAACATGATTAGGCTTAGCACAAACACTTAGATATGTGTTATTCAATTAGATTATAGCTGACTCGTTCATTAAGGAATTGAAGACTCAAACAAAGAAATGACTCAAGAGTAAATCAAATGCAAAGATAGCAAAACCTATTAAAAAGATGTTATTGAATGGTTTGCTCACCATATAAGTTTAAATGTCTTTATTGATTTATAATTATTCAATTTTAATTTATGTTTAAATAATATTTTGCAATATTAGAATCTTTATAGATCATAAACATCAATAATCGAGGAAAGATGTCTAATGATTTAAAGTTTTTGGCTCGAGAATCTCTTCAACAAGCCAAAAGGTTTAATGCATACAACATTAATGACTTCAAGTTTCATACAGTTGATCGAGAAAAAGGATTGAAAACTCTAAATAATGGAATTTTTACAATTGCAAAGTTAAGGTACTATAGAAAATTGGTTGATATCATCAAGTTAAACTACCATGACCGATTTACTATTGTCTTATTCAAATGTAAATGGGTCAATATCAACAAGGGTATAAGAAAAGATCCATTACAACTTACTTTAGTCAGCTTCTCTCGACTGATCCTTACTAGTAAGCGTGAAGAGCATGATCCTTATATATTAGCTTCATAGATACAAATGGTGTACTGTGTGGATGATGAAGTGGAGCAAGATTAGATTATTGTTGTCCACTTAAAACCAAGGGATTTGCATGATATGGGCGAAAAAGTTAAAGAAACATTTTGAGACTGAGCTACACATAGCACAATACTTTTAATTGTTCTTCTATGATGATGCTAAAACCATAAGCCTTATGAGAGAGAATGCAGATGATGAGGCCATGATTCTGATAAATCTAGATAACAATATGGACAACAAAGAAAATAGCTTCAATTATAACTATATAAGGATAGGCATTGTATTTTTTTATTTTGTTCATTTGTCTCAAAATTTATTGTTGGTCATTAGTTATATTTAAATTTAATTTTTCTATTTGTTGGAATTATATTTCTACTTGTCTTTTTTAAATTTCTAACTTATGTTGTTGAATTTTTTTTTTGCAATTATACCATAGACAAAACGGTTTAGAAACATAAGCAAATCATATCTTGCATCACATGATCCTTCAAAACTTTCATCACATACTTATTCCGAGCCTCTACCACATCACACTACTGAGCACCCTCATCAACATGCATCAACAAATTTGCCACCAACTCAGCATGAGGCACCAATGAATCCTTCACCATCCTAGCATGTGACATCAAATTCTTCACCATCCTAATATAAGGAAGTTGATGGTAAATCATCCCAACAATCAATTGTAAATCCTCCACCACCTAGAGGTCATTGGAAAGTCACGATCATAGATAAGTGTCTTGTTGATGGATAGTATTTGTTGTATATAATCATACTAATTAAACATTCATTTGCAAAATAGATCCTAATGGGTCTAGAAAGATGGTTAATATGAAGACAATGGATGTCTAGGAACTAAAGAACCAAAGGATAGCTATCCCTTTCAATGAGTAATGTGCACTAACTAAAGATGCTGCTAGCATATATGGGCAAATTTTAGGACAATTGGCTAATAAGCTTATTAACCTCTCAATTACTTATGTTGATTGGAGGAATATACTAAAGTTTTGGAAGAATGAAATATTTGATAATGAAACTTACATAGCAAAAAATTGTGCATTTTTTTGTATTTGGCATCATACTCATTATATACACTAATAAAAGTTGTTTTCTTTATTCTTTGAAGTCAATATTTCACTTTGATGTAGCAAATTCTATTGCAAGGACTTACCACTTAAGAACTTGGGCAAAAAGTGGAAGAACTTTAAGAAAAGGTTATGGAATGAGTTCAATGATTCTTCCATGAGCGCAAAGGAAATGTATGAAAAGGTCCCAGATAGGGTTCCTCAAGATCAATAGAAGACATTAATTGACAAGAACAATGAGGAGAAGTATAAGATAATATACAATGTAGTGTATACTCTTTGATCAAAATGTACATGCATATGTCAATAATAACGTTTCCTTCTTGTTGTAGGAGATGTGTAACAAAAATGCTTTAAATCATCAAAAGCAACAGGTTGCACATATAACTGGCTATAAAAGCTTTGCTAGGAAAAGGGCTCAATTGGTTTTCTTCCACACTTCATCATTTAAGTATTGATGTCATATACCCAATAATTGAGATATATTATCTAAATATGATATATATTCTTATATAAGCTAAGGAGTTAGATCATCCAGTGAGAAGAATAGAACTATGGTTTCATGTTCACAAGAAACTGAATGGCACTTATGTCAATGAGACAACAAAAAATATAAGGGTTAGTTTTTGCTTTTAGTTTTGTGTTATAGGCATTATACATTCACAAACAAGTTAATGCATTAGCTATTCTACTTTTGCAGGAGCAAATTAAGGAGACCTTATACCAAGACCCTTCTTTGCAATCTCAAATCATGTCACGGGATGATATCATGGCAAAGGTATTTTAGGAAAGAGCACTTAGGTTGGGTATGAGATTTGGGCTTTAGACCATCCCTTTCAAATGTGTTTGGAAGAGCATCTCAACATTTTAGTAGCATGACATTTGATACTAATAGTTCTAGTGAGCCACAAATACAAGTGAGAGTTTAGAATTTGGAATCAAAGTTGAATTCTGAGAGTGAAAGGCGAATGGTTATAAAAGAAGCAATGGCATTAGTTTTTCAAAGAATGTTTAGGACAATTCCTAATAAAATCACTAATTTGATAGCCCACCCTCCACCAATAAATTTATATTCTTCTCTTTACTCTTCTTATCATTTTACAATGTACTTCTCTTTGCAAATTACTTCAAATGAAAATTCCAAGCATTGCATGTTATATAACTCAGGTTGTCTAGTAGCATATCATAGTAATCTAGGTAACACGTTCAGTTTTGTAAAGCCACCAACCTAACATGAAGGGATTGTTCTGATGAGGCATGTGATAAGGGTAAACTTAAGATATTTAGACAGGTGATGTGCATAGAAGGGTACACTCAACATATTTAGACAACATATTCCGTACTGCACAAGTTGCAGTCCCACGCACAATCCAACCAATCATTAATTAACTTCCCCTCTTCAATTATTACCCTTTGCAGTTATGGAGTTAAGAAAAAATGTAGTGACTGAACTAAAAGCATTAATAATTTCCAATGTAGTGCCATTTCGAAGGCCTGGTTGTAGAAACTACTCAACAACTTCTTCGTTTCATGTTTCTCAATCTCTTTCTCTCTACTTTGCTTTTCTGCAATCAAAAAAATGGTGCACCAGAATCCAGAACTAGGTTAAGTAAGGTGTGAAATGAGGATAAATTAATTTAAATAAAGATGCCATAATGAAGGAGAGGCCAATGCATTTGAGAGCTAAGGAATAATGGTCCTCTCTAACTAGTATGCAGATACCACTAGGATTAGACTTGATATATATATATATATAGACACACACACCTTTTTGTCTTAAATATTCTCTTCTTCTCGTCGTTATTATATTTGTATGCATTATTGTCATCAAGACAAAGAATTTTATAATTGTATTTTATGCTGTTCCATTAATTTGTCAGAGTTCAGCTTTCATATGCTTAGAGTGTGTTTGTTTAGTTAGATATTATAATAATGCTATGCCTTTATTAGTGAGTTGAATAATAGTAGGCTAAGAATGAAAGGTTGGGTGCACTCATAGTTGACACATTGTGTTGTGAATGATTGGAACTACTTAGCAAGCAAAAACTAAGAACCTTTTGAATGGAGTGACTGTATGTGCCTGTTTCAATTGGAGGTTGACAATTGTCGGCTTGAGATTGAATAAGCACATTAAGTTTAGGTGGACGTAGGGTCAATAAGAGTTAGAGAGCTTTCTTGAAAATTTTTTGACATTGTATATTCAAATATTATAATTCAAGTATTAATATATGGATCATATTAAATAACTTATCATGACAAAAATGATTCTATCAAATAATATTTTTCAATAATAAAATGATAATGTTTAAGTAGGCAATGATTGAGTTAGAATTTTTCAACTTTCTTTGTAGTGAAATGGGAGAAGAAGAGGGAAGAAATCTTTTTTTTTTTTTGAGAGGGCTTTGTGATCTTTCAATATCCGCAAGCAAGATCATGTGGATTTTGATTTTCATTGGAAAGTGACGTGTGATGGACTTCGCACTTTATCTCTAATGGTGTTTTTAGGTTAGGGAAGTGCTTTCACTAGGGGTAATGTGTTTGTATAGTAGCCAAATCACCGTGATTGGGAATTCTACTTGCTTGCTCGCACACACATGCCCTTCCAAACCCTTTATCCTTTTAATTCGATTTCTTTCTTTTCATACATGAAATTTATCATTTTGATGACCTTCATACACCATACATAGAATTGAGTGGACAAAAGCCAACTATTCTTTTATCCATTAGTGTATATAAGTTAAAAACAACAATTAAAACTATACCTTCTTTAATTTTTCATATTCACAAAGACTTTAGGGTCAATAGGAGTTCAGCTTTCATTCTAATCATTGGTTTACATGCTGTAAACATATGTGATGGGTGGTTCTAGCCTCGCGTCCACCTCAACTATAGAAATTTTGTGCTCAATTGAAAGTAGCCTGAATGTCCACAGAACCAAAAAACATGAGAGTAAAGTAAATGGGGCTTATGGGAAATGATAAGTTTGTTTAAAAGATTCTGTTGAAAGCTCATCAGAGCTTGATAGTTGGAGAAGGCACAAGTAGGTTTTAGAATTAGTTTTTTTTTTTTTTTTTTTTTGCTTTCGTGTCATAATGTGCTGGTTTTTATGTTAATGCTGGCTATATATTACTACTGGTTTTGTTAGGCAGAGTATGACATCAACTCTATAACTGCATTTGGTGGTCTCCTGATTTTCAGTCAATCTATCCTCACTCTCTCTGATTTTTTCTTTTTTCCTGTATGACTCTTTTGGAAATTAAGAAATGCAAATGATGTTGGAGGTTTATGGTTCTATATCTGCCATTTATAATTTGTTGGATGAATGTGAAGGAGAGCATGTGTGGTGTTTGTTATCCAAGCTGCTTTTCTATGTCCTACGGTACAATTGCTAAAAGACATTTATTTTTAAAATGGAAAGTCAGGGATATATAATATAAGTGTTCCTACCGCAGAAAAATATTGATTTTAAGTTAGGATTTTTCTATATATCTCTTGAGTGCTCTGATTTTATTTTAAAAATAATTTAAAACATATGATTTTAATTTTTTGCAATCACTAGATGCAAAAAGTGAACATGTGACATTCTTTTTTTACCAGTCATGATGCACCACCGATATAGAACTCTAATTATGAAATATGTTTTTTTTGTGTTTTAAGAATATAGAATTAAACTGGAAATTTGTTTGTTGGATTAGTGAATTTTGGATTGTTATCTAATTATATTTAAATTCATGATTTCTAATATTTGATAAAGAAAACATTTGAAGTTTTATTATTAATATGAAATATTAATTCAGTCTATTTTATATTAGAATATATGAATTTATTGTAAATTATTGTTGTAGTAAGTTAACATAGAAAAAAAATTGAACCAAGGATTAAAAACTGCAGTTAAAAATAATTTTAAAAAAAATTAAGCAAAAAACCACCACCAAACGCTCAAAAAATCACCACAAAAAATTGATTATTTAAAAAGAAATTGCCGCAAACATTGTAAAAAGCATCCATGAAAACGACTTATTTTTTAAAAAAAAATTGCACAAAAATCACTGTTAAAAATAAAAAATAAAAATAAAAAGCATAGACCACCACTAAACCCACCCAAAGCCACTGCTAATTATGTGATAGAGTCAAAGTGAATTCGAAAAAAATTGCTGCTAAGTACCGAAATAACCAGTGTTAAGTATATAATTCCCACGATTGTACTATGATACTTTCAACCATTGCTACGAAGGTTTTTAGCAACAATAGATGTAAAAAAAAAAAAAAAAAAAACTAAGTACCCTTTTTTGTAGTACATATATATAGGTAAGGATTTAGGCTCAATTATTGTTACTGAACATCCTATGAAGAGGAAGTGTCCTAATCAAATATAGGACTAAGTAATTCACAGTGGACAAAGGGAGGCAATAAGTACAAAGAACCCACAAATGATTTAAGACAATAGTGATGGATGCTGCGTGCATGAATTTTGAAGCAAATTTTGCACAACATGCAGAAAAACCTCCTAACCCCAATGCTAAGGGATCACATGATATGTTAACAGCTGCGCAACAACCTTTATATGAATATTGTAATAATCACACTGTATTGGCACTTGCAATTAGGCTATTTAGTGTAAAATCGAATTATAACATCCTAGAGCAATGCTACAATGAAATTGTTCAGCTAATAAAAGAATTCTAATGAAAAGTTGTGGCACTTACCACTTACTCCAGGCTTCAAAAATTGTATGTCTCGCACTCGACTACTAGTGAAATGAAATGGCATCATAAAAATTCTCGTGAGTCTGGGATTCTATCCCATCCATCGAATTGAGAAGTATGGAAACACTTCAACCTCACACATCCTCAATCGGTCAGCAACACTAAAAATGTAAGATTAGGCTTGTGTGCAAATGGCTTCACAATGTATGGAAAATTTGGGCAAACATATTCATGTTGGCCAATGATTGTAACTCCATACAACCTCCCTTATGGATATTATGAGACAAGAGTACATGTTCCTTACTTTGATTATCTTGGGTCTAAACAGTCCAAAGGTGAACATTCATGTGTACTTACAACCATTAATATATGAATTTAAAATGTTGCAAGAAGATGGCATGCGTACATATGATATCTCCTTGAAACAAAATTTTATCTTAAGAGTTGTCTTGTTGTGGAGCATCAATGACTTTCCTATATATAGGATGTTGTCTGGCTGACAAACTCATGGCAAGCTCGGATGTCCCATTTATATGGAGCATTCTAAAGCCTTCACCTCAAAATATGGTCAAAAGACTTCATTCTTTGATTGTCATAGATGTAGATTGTTTATAGATCACCCTATAGAATGGAACAGAGTGGCTTTCAGGAAAAAAAAAAGGTCAAGAAATCATTTTCACCTTTGAGATTGGATGGCAATGAATTTTGGGAAAGGGTTATAAACATACCTAAAGTTGTAGATGAAGGTCATGCAATTCCAACTAAGGGGCTATAGAGTATTCCATAACTAGATAAAGCAAAGTATCTTTTGGGAGTTTCCTTATTAGAAAACAAACTTTATTCTCCATAATTTGGATGTCATGAACATCAAAAAGAATGTGTTTGATAATGTGTTCACTATGGTGATTGACTTTAAGGGTAAGACAAAGGACAAAGTCAAGGCCAAGATAGATTTAGGTAAGTTGGGTAAGCATAGAAAACTTGAGCTAGTTGAACAAGACAATAGGAAAATGTTAAAGCCAAAGGCTCAATACACTCTCAACATGAATCAAAATAGAGCAGTGTATTAATGGATAAAAAACTTAAAACTTCCAAACAATTATGCTTCAAATTTGGCTAGATGTGTTAATATGAGAGAAAGTAAAATAAGTGAGAAAAAAGTCAAGATTGTCATGTTTCATTGAACAATTAATTCTAATTGCATTTAGAGCTTTACCAAATCCCATTTGACATGTGATAACTAAGCAAAGTTTGTTCTTCCATGACTTGTGCTCAAGAACATTATGTGAAGAATAGTTGTTGTTAATAGAACAAAATATTTATGTGACAATTTGCAAGTTGGAATATATATTTCCTCCTACCTTATTTGATTCATTGGAGCACCTTTTAATACACTTACCATATGAAGCAATCATATGAGACCATGTCCAATACCGTTGGATGTAATCTTTTGAAAGGTAGTTAAACTAACTAGTCATATTAATTAGTAGCAATCTACTTTCATCTTCTATAGTTAACTAATTTAAGTTCTTAACTATTAGGTTCCTTCACACATTAAATAAGAAGGTAAAAACAAAGTCCATATGGAAGCCTTTATTTGTGGGGCATATATCACTAAAGAGACTTCCACATTTTGCACTATTTCAAACCATATGTCCATTGTAGGAGGGCTAGAGTTCCAAGGAATGATTATGACAGCTGTAGAGAGATAAAGAGAGCATAAGAAAAATATTGGTTATCTTATTCTAAATAAAAGTATATGTATATATACTAGAAAGGTTGTGCTAACTAGACTCTGACTACTTTAGACTATTTTTGAAACATAAAAATCCTAAGTATGATACAATACATATTTACATAATCTAACACTCCCCCTCAAGCTAGAGTATTTAAATTATATGCACCAAGCTTGTTACAAATAAATCCAATACGAGGACCTTTAAGAGATTTATTAAGAATATTAGCTAACTAATCATTAAAATTGACATGGTTAGTGACAATACAACTAGATAACACATTTTCTTGAATAAAATGACAATCATTTTCTAAGTATTTGGTCCTCTCATGAAAAACTAGGTCGAAGGGAATATGAAGAGTAACTTGATTATCACATAACAACTTTATCTGAGAAATTTCTATAAACTTCAACTCTTGAATTAGTTGCTTAATCCATATAAGCTCACATGTTACCAAAGCCATAGCACAATATTCTACCTTAACACTTGACTTGGCCATAACCTCTTACTTTTTACTCTTCCAACAGACAAGATTACCTTCAATAAGAACACAATATCCTAAAGTAGAATGCCAATCTAAAGGAACCTGGCCCAATCAACATCTAAATAACCAACCACTTCTATATGACCTTTATTCTCATATAACAATCCTTGACCAAGTGACCCCTTAATATAAATCCGAATGATTGCATCCTAATGACTAGGACATGGAGACTGAAGAAACTAGCTAACAATAGAGACAACAAAGGAAATGTCTGGCCAAGTAATGGCAAAATAATTCAACTTACCTACTAGTCTTTGATATCTTCTAGGATCAACAAGAAGCTCCTCATGTCCTGAAAGAAGTT
Source organism: Saraca asoca (assembly GCA_026873985.1). Classification (NCBI taxonomy): domain Eukaryota; kingdom Viridiplantae; phylum Streptophyta; class Magnoliopsida; order Fabales; family Fabaceae; genus Saraca; species Saraca asoca. Next base: position 25,877 of record JANHAO010000242.1, read on the forward strand.
TAGTATTAGGATCTACAAAAGAGTCTATTGGTCTGCAATCCAACATACCAACTTCTTCAAGGATATCTAAAGCATACTTTCGATGAAAAACAATAATACCAAAATTGGACTATACAACCTTGATACCGAGAAAATATTTAAGCAAACCTAAGTCTTTAGTCTAGAAATGATTAAATAAATGTTTCTTCAATTGATCAATGCCATTTTGATTATTCCCAATTATAACAATGCCATCAACATAAACAACCAAATAAATACATTATCCTCATGAATTATGCTTGTAAAAAAAGTATGATTAGATTCACATCTAACCATGCCAAATTCTTGAATAACAGCATTGAAACGTCCAAACCAAGTACAAAGAGACTATTTTAACCTATAGAGAGAGCAATAAAGTTTACAAACCAGACTCCACCTAAACAACAAAATCAGGTGATTGTTCCATATAAATGTCCTCTTTAAGTTCACCATGAAGAAATGCATTTTTAATATCCAACAGGTACAAGGGCCAAAAACACATGGCAGTCATAGAAAAAACAAATGAATAGAGGACATCTTTGCAATAGGAGAAAAAGTATCATAGTAGGCTTGTCCATTGTTAAGTCCCAAGATTTAGAAAATAAATTGCAGAAATAGAATCTTGCCCTTACTCCTTTTGGGAAATTTGCATACTCCTTTATATGCAATAAATTCTTCTTTTTAATCATAATAGAAATTGTGATTCATTCTTTTAATCAAGAGGCATAGCAAACTATTAATTAGTAAATATGCAAATATCAAAATTAATAATTATGCAGTAAGATTATGAATGTAAGAGCATAAAAGTAAATATTAAGACACAAGTTTTTAAAGTGGTTCAACTTGAATTGAAACCACAATTCAAGCCTACTCCACTGGATAATCTTCAACCAGATTACCACTTCAATTAATCAAAAAAGAAAACATCAAGATTTAATCTGGCTCCTAAAATCCCAGTTTACAACACAAGAATTATAGAAATCTTGCTAACTTAGAAGAATTAAAATCAGGCTCTTCTAAACCTAAAAACAAACACAAGAATTATAACAGGCTCTTGCTAGCCTATACAAGATTTCTATTAGCCTAAAAACTTTGAAGAAAATATAAGAAAAGAAATGAATAGGGTAAAGTAAAATACAATACCAGAAATTTGAGATAAAATCTCAAACAACTAAGATGAATATTAGTAGATGTTTGATTCAAAAATCACTCAATATGATCTGAAAAACTTGTGAGGTAGAGAAATCTAGTTTAGCACTTTGCTCAGAGATTTTCGCACTTGAAAATGAGAGAAGAATATGAAATCTATTTAAAAAAACTGAAAGAAGTTAGGGTTTTATAACTGTTGTAATGAACTGTAACAGAATAATTAATTTTCAATTGTTGAATCGATTACTGAATCGATTCAAAGAAAAATCCCAACCTTCAGTTTAAAAATTTTTCAAAACTATTCTTCATAAATCGATGCTTGAATCGATTCGTATAGATATTAAAACATGAATTGATTGATGAATTGATTTGTATAAATTTTCAAACATGAATCGATAGATGAATTGATTCGTAATGTCTACCTCATTTTGAAAATATTTGTTTGAATCAAACTTCTTTTGAAAATCATTTACAAGAGATCCTATAAAAATAAAATAATTCCTAATTCTAATGTAAAATATTTTGAATCACAAATGTACTTTGAAACCTACAAAACAAATTAGAATAAGCAGTGCAATATAATATCAAATAGTAATGTGAATGATTTGATTAAAATTGTTTTTCAACACCGAAACCAAGGAATATGTATAGCTAAAGTAACATAGGCTAATAATCTCCCCCTTTTTTATGGTGAAAAATAATGTTAGATTAGTTTCAAAGTAAAATCAAAAAATAGTAAAACTTTAAAAAAAAATTGAAATTTATGAAAAACTTTAACTTTTAAAAAAAAATTCTCCTTTTTTTAAAATTTTTCTCCCCCTTTTGAATTGAAAATAATATCTCATTAGAAAATATTTTAGTTTGAAAATAACATCTAAAATTTATGGAATTTTCGAATTTTTTTTGAAAATTTTTGAAAATTCCATATTTCTCCATATTTTTGAAAAAATTCCACAATTTTCCATATTTTTGAAAAATAATTCATAATTCTCCCCCTTTTGGCACATCAAGAAGTAATAATATAAAAAATGAAAAATATGTATCAAAAGTATAATAAAAGAGAGTAGAATACATTAATCCGGATTTAATCTACATTTATATGTCAAAAGAATCATATATCAACTTGAATTAAGATATCAGAATAAAATCTAAAGTAAAATGTAACATCCTTAAAAATATAATATCCAATGTAAATGTGTAGAAACCTGTATAAATTTTAGTAATAACAAATAATTACAATATCTAAATCATCCAAAAATATCAAACATAAAATCTAAATCCAGCATCCATGAAAATAATATCCAGAAAATATTAAAATATTCGAAAAACATTAAAATATCTAGATTATATCACATATCAAAATATAGTCTCAATAACATACTAACAATAGTAAAACAAGATAGGGGAAAATGGGACCAAGGGATACACATATCAAATAAGCATGCACAAATAAGACTACTCTGTAGGAGATTCATCAATCTTCTAAAGCACTGCATCTTCATCTTATTATTGCAGCCTTAAACTGATCTCCTAAAGTAAAACCTCAAGGGATTTGAGCCTTTGGTTTATCTCATTGTCCCTTTTGTGACTTTCTTCTTCTAAATGAGACATCTATTCTTCCATAAGGTCAAACCATGTTTCCTAAGTGCCAGAAATCTTGTTTGTTTGATTAGTCATGTGCTTGTACATTCTTTCTATCCATTTAGTTAATTTGGCTTCAGCTTTAGTAGAAATTATAGCTGAGCCTGAAAATTGTCTAGATGATTGTGTAGGCGTAGATCTTGCTTTAGTCCATTTCTTTTGTTCATTGGCTCTAAAATCCATCTTGTATAAACATGATGTAGTAATCATTGTGATTACATTTGGTGGTGAAGACAAAATTTCATCAAAAAGTTTTATTTTGAATTTGGTAAAGAATGGTGTTGAATCATGACATAGGGAAGATAACTGATGTCTATTATTTTGGAACATTCACCCATATATTTCAAAATAAAATATGAAAAATTGAAATCAATTTGGTTTTTGATAATCCACATTAAAAACAAGCCATCTTCCACAATTTGGGTGAAATTGGTGACCCTTAGCAGAATTATCTTGCACAAAGCATAGTGTAGGATCTTGTCTTTGGGAGACAAGCCAATTATCAGCAATTTTCCACTACCATCTTTTGGAGTGGAGTAAGGAAATAGCATTTTATCAACTAGTTCCTTACTATAATCAAGAAAGGATCCTGCAGTAAGTTTTGACATCGTGTTATTTATACCAAATTCATTTGCAATAGATTCAAAATCAATGACTACATGTTTACGCATCATATAACAAGATAATTTACCATCAACATCAATAAATTAGCATAGAACATGTTCACTAATCTAGGGTAGGCTATTTTTTTGAAAGTCAAAAGTTTTTCTAGCCTATACTTTGCAAATAATTCAAGTAAATGGGTTATTTTCAGCAATTGGTCATTAAAGCATTTCAAGGGTTCAACTTTTCTGTGTTCTAAAGAGAAATAAGTAGCATACTCATTAGAGGATTGGAAGAATGATTCTTCTTCAATTGATTGGATAGCCTTCATTGGCAATCTGTCCTTGCATTTTGCTACTAGCTTGATCTTTTTTTGCCATTGTTGAAATGATTGATGAGACGAAAAGTTTCAGTACTTAGGGTTTCTTGAGGTTTAATTTGGGGCTTTCTAATTTAGGCTATTTTTGGTGAAATCAATCAGTTAAAAAATTTAGAAATGATGTTTCTAATGTTTTTGTGTAAAAATTTTGGTGAAAAAAGGTTTAAAAATGAATATTTTGAGGATTCTAAGAAGGAGAAGTTGAGAGAATCATCTAAGGGGGGCTGAAGGGTTACTATAAAATGAATTCAACTTTGATTCAAGTATTTATAATATCACACCTTGAATTAATTCATGAATCAATTTAGAGAGCAAAAATTCACTAATGAATGAATTCAATGTTAAATTTATTCATTGAAATTCATGGGGGAATCAATTACGGCAACGATTCTTGTATGAGTGGATGTTCTACAAATTGATTAGGGAATCAATTCATCTAGAAGTTTTTAGAAAAATTTAACAATTTGAGTCTTCCCAAAAGTTTATGAAATTGTGTGAATCGATGTGAGAATCGATTCTTAAAGTTTAGAATTCAAGAAGTGAATCGATTATGGACTTGATTCAAAAACTCATAAAAAACTTGGATAAATAAGAATCGATTACTAAATCAATTAGGGGGATCATAAGTTCAGTTTTTTCTAAGCTTTTGTTCTCCTAAGGTTTTTCTTGTTATTTAAACAACTAGAAGGCATCTCAAATCACTTGAAGTCTCAAATTCTCTCTATGCACCTACAAAACAAACTCAGCAACATTTCAAATGCTTAAGTTAGTAATTGTAACATACAAATCAAACATGAAAAATAAGCAAATTTATTAAGGATTATAAGGGGTTTATTAATGTCTATCTTATGGTGAGTGCAACTTTTATTTTACATCATGAGTTGCTTTCTTTTCTCTCACACAGACCTGCAAAACTAACATCAAGTTTGCTTGGCTAGTACCTAGTAAGTTTTAGGTCTAAACTTGTTAGTAGATACAATAGAAACTTTCTTGGTAGTAGATAATTTTGGCAACCATACCAATTTTTCATTTGGCCTTAGAAAATATATTCCATTCCTAAATGGACAATCTTTGATATGATAGTCTTTGTGATTGCAATAACAGCAGGTGATATAGGCAGGGTTCCTTCTCTTAAATCTTTTAGGCTACTACTATCTATATCCTAAGGCATTTTTTATTTTGTAAATTTTTCTAATTTTCAAGCATGCCATTCAGTTTTTCATTACTCTCAGCAAAGCCTTGTAACATCTTATTCAATTTCTCTATCTCTAACTTATAGGAGTCACAGTGCTCACAGGTTTTGTTTTCACTAACTAATTGTTTAGCCAAAACATTCAAATCAACATTTTCTTTTTCAATTTTCTCTATCTTTTTTATCATAATCTCATTCTGACTCTTTAATTTCTTTATCTCCTTATTGGCTTTGGTCAGTGCTTCATAGATCTCTTCATATAGGTCATCAAAATCATCATCATCTATTTGATTGCTGAAACCACTATTAAAGTCACTAGCATAGGAACTATAGAAGAATTAAGGAAACTGTAGAACTTGTGAATTTTCATTGTGCTTGGCCATCAAGTAGTGTTGTTCTTCCTTTTTGCACTCATCTTCAATTCTAGAACTGTAGGTAATCTCCAGGGTATCCAAAATTTCTTTTCTTTTTCTGCATTCTGAAATTCTTGGAAATGTATTAGCAGATAGTGTACTAACAATAATCCATTTTAACTTAGAGGCAGGAAGATGTTTTCTTTCCGCTTCATCAGTTTATAGCAATTTTGATTTTGGTTCTAGAATTCCATCAATAGATATCATAGGATATTCATAAGCTGTTTCTAAATCTCTAGCATATCAACATCTAAAGCTTCAATAAAAACTTTAATTTTGTATTTCCAAAAATCAAAGTTTTCTAAATCAAAAGGAGGTCGATTGTTCAAGAATGGACAATCAGAGAAAATAGTTAAGTTTGAATCTATATCCTTATTAAACAAAAGGAGTATCAAAAGCCAAAGCTCTAATACTAACTGTCAGGTCCTGAAATTTAGAAAATAAACTGTAGAAATCAAATCTTGCCTTTATTCCTTTTGGGGAATTTGCATACTCTATGCAATAAATTCTTCTTTTTAATCTTAATAGAAATTGTGATTTATTCTTTTAATCAAGAGGCATAGCAAACTATTAATTGGTAAATATGCAAATATCAAAATTAATAGTTGTGTAGAAAGATTATGAATGTAAGAGCATAAAAGTAAAAATTAAGACACAAGTTTTTAAAGTAATTCAACTTGAATTGAAACCGCAATTCAAGTCTACTCTGCTGGATAATCTTCAACCAAATTACCACTTTAATTAATCAAAAAAGAAAACATCAAGTAACCAAGCTCCTGAAATGTTAGTTTACAACACAAGAATTACATGAATCTTGCTAACCTAAAAGAATTAAAGTCAAGCTCTTCTAAACCTAAAAACAAACACAAGAATTATAATAGGCACTTGCTAGCCTATACAATATTTCTATTAACCTAGAAACCTTAAAGAAAATATAAGAACAAAAATGAATAGGGTAAAGTAAAATACAATACCTTAGGTTTGAGATAAAATCTCAAATAGCTAAGATGAATATCAGTAGATGTTTGATTCAAAAATCTCTCAATTTGATCTGGAAAACTTGTGAGGCAGAGAAATCTGGTTTAGCACTTTGCTCAGAGATTTTCACACTTGAAATGAGAGAAGAATATGAAATCTATTTAAGAAACAAAAAGAAGTTGGAATTTTATAACTACTATAACGAACTGCAACAAAATAACTGATTTTCAGTTGGTGAATCAATTACTAAATTGATTCAAAGAAAAATCCCAACCATCGGTTTAAAAATTTTTCAAAATTGTTCTTCATGAATCGATTCATATGGATTTTCAAACATGAATCGACTAATGAATCGATTCATAATGTGTAAAATAGTTTTATAAAATCTGTATTTTCTTTAAGTGATGTTTCTACCTCATTTTGAAAATTTTTGTTTAAATCAAACTTCTTTTGAAATTCATTTACAAATGATCCTATAAAAATAAAATAATTTCTAATTCTAATGTAAAATTTCTTGAATCACAAATGTACTTTGAAACCTACAAAACAAATTAAAATAAGCAGTGAAATATAATATCAAATAGTAAGGTGAATGATTTGATTAAAATTGTTTTACAACATCAAAACCAAGGAATATGTGTAGCGAAGGTAACCTAGGCTAACATCCATAAACCTATGTATAGCCCTTAGCAATCAACAGTGCCTTAAGCTAATCAACTTGACCATGAGGACCTACTTTCATAGTGTAAATCCAGTAATAATCAACAATTGATTGACCTAGAGGTAAAAGAACCAAATCTCAAGTATCATTAGCATGTAGAAAATTCATTTCATCTACCATAGCTTGATGCCACCCTAGATTCGAAAGTGTCCTCTTGTAGTCTTAAGAGCAGAAACAACAAACAAGGAAGAGATAAAAGCCCAATAAGGTGAAGATAAAAGATGATAACTAAGAAAATTATAAATAAGATGTGGACTATAAGTAGAACAAGTACTTTTTCTAATGGCAATGGGAAAATAGTCTTCAAGAGGTAGGTCCACAGTAGGTAGAGATGTTGGAGCAAGAAGTGAATCAACAAGCACCTCTAGAGAATCAAATGACTGGAGGAACATTTGTATCAATGTGAGTATGAGATTACTGATGATATACCTACAATGGCACAAAGGATGAAGCAGACTTGAGAGCAACAAGATCAGGACGAAGAAGAAGGGGAACATAAACAACAACGAGAACTTATTTCAATAAGTAATGTCATGTAGAGGTATATGAAGAATAGAATGGAGATGACTCAAAAAAGGTGACATCAACTGACATATCATACCATTGAATGTCTAGGGAGTAACATTTGTAACCTTTTTAAATACGAAAGTAGCCAAGAAAGATGCACTTGATAGACTTAACTAACAATTTATCCTATCTAGGAGTCATGTTATGAATAAAGCAAACACAATAAAAAACATGAAGAGGAAGGTCATACAATGACTGATCAGGAAATAATATAGAATAAGGAATTTTATGCAGAACAAAAGAGGCATTTTGTTGATGAGATAACATGCAATAATTACAGCATTACACCAAAAACAAAAAGGAACATTATGACGCAACAAAAAGGTTCTAGAAATTTCAATTAAATGTCTATTTTTACATTCAGTGACCCCATTTTGTTAAGGTGTGTATGGACAAGATAATTGATGTAAAATGTTATTAGAAAACATAAATTGATTAAATGCCTTGGAAATATACTTAGGATTATTGTCACTTTGAAGGATTTGAACAATGGTATTGAATTGCATTTTAACTTCAACACACAAAGATTCAAAAATGGAAAGCAATTTTGAATAACTTTTGATTAAATATAACCAAGTGCAATGTGAATGATCATCAATAAAAGTTACAAAGTATTAAAAATCAGAAATTGACATGACTAGGACCCCAAACATCAGAATAAGCTAAAACAAACAAGGATGCAGCCCGATTATTGATACCCTTAGGAAACAAAGTTCTAAACTATTTACCTAGTTAACATAACTCATAATTGAAACTTGACAGATTGGAAAGACCCAGAACCATTTTCTAAAACTTGGACAAATTGGGATGGCCTAAATGGTTATGAAGAAATGTTGAAGATTTAGTAGTAGCTTAGGTAATAGAAGGAAAGGAAAGATAGTAAAGTCCTTGTGACTCATGTCCTATGCCAATCACCAATTTCATATTGGGATCCTGGTTAAGAACAAAGTTACAATCAAAAGTGATAGAATAATTCAAAGTATGGGTAAGTTTACTAATAGAAATGAGATTAAAGAGACAATTAGGAATGTACAAAACAAAGTCCAAAGGTACGAAGGGCAATGATGTTGCACTACCTACAACTTTAGCAACTTGTTTAGAGCCATTAGCCAAAGTGACAAAAGGTAAAGATGTTAACTGAGTAAAATAAGAAAGCAAAAGAGAATAACTAGAGATATAATTAGAGGCACCAAAATTAAGGACCCAAGGTCCAAAAGGAGAAGACTAAGTAAGACAAGAAATGTGATTACTAGAGTGGACTATAGATGCAACTAATGAGGATAATTGTTGTGATGCTCAATACTTGAGATAATCATCATAATCAGCTCTAGTGAGAAGAACAAAATTCTATGAGTGTCCAGTAGGCTATTCAGGATGAGCATCATTAATTTGTTCAACATTAGCATAGGGAGGGTGACCATGCAGCTTATAGCATTTTTCTTTGGTATGGCCCCACTTGTGACAATAGGTAGATTTAGGATGAGTTGCTTGATATCCTCCATGGCCACCTCCCTATTCCTCCTGAGGGCTCTGTAGAGCTTAGGAAACTAATATAGAATTGTCAACATTAGGTGACTAGGATAGTGTAGGAATAGAAATAACCCAAAAAAGATGAGAAAAGACTTCTTCCAATGTAGGAATAGTTAGATTAGCAAGAATCTCATCCCAAACAGGAGCAGGGTCAATACCCATAACAGCAAGTGTACATAACATGAAAATTTTATCTTGTTGTGCTAAATCCTCAATAGTAGTTTTACCAACAAGTAATTAAGCATTAAATTTATCCTTAATAGATGATATATAACCAATAAAATCTATCACTAACATACCCTATTGTCATAAATTAATCAATGTCACAACTACAAAATATAGACATTGAATATCATTAGTGTAGAGATTCTTAACCTATGCCCAAAAATCATAACAATTTTCAAAATTAGTATAAATATTATGAAAAGAAAGATCTATGGACTGCCATCAAAGGGTGTACAATAAAGCATTAGTCTTTTCCTAAGCATCTTTATTAGTTTTAATATCTTTAAATTTAATGGTTAGTTGATCTTTCAAGCCTTAGCCTAGGCATCATTTTGCAACAACCTTTGACCAAGAAACATAATTAGACAAACCCAATAATTTTTCTATAGCAATGGCTAGAAAATGAGTACAATTTCTAGAGAAAATACTAGATTTTCCAGAAGAGGTCTCACCTACCATGATTGGATTGAAGGAAGCCCTACAAGATCACAAATCTACACAAAAAAGGTCTGAAAGAGATCAAATAAAGGGCAGAAATGGAATTGGTGCATATAACTAAAGCAAGTTCACTAGATGGTAGTGGCCGATGGTGATGTGTGAAGGCAACAACAGTGCACAGTGATGGCAAATCAATGGGCTAGAGTCGCTAGCAAGATCTGGGTTCAATAATGGCAGCAATGAGGACAAACACATGCTAAAGAAGGTTAGATCTGCTACAAATAGAAAGCACGTGCATGGCTGAACATCTAGTAATGGTGCTTTGGGGTAGGCCAGCAAAGGGAGGCCAATCATGGTGCTTCAGTCATATCTCCAATCAAACACCAAGAAGTGAAAAAATCAGTGCTGATAGAGAAAGGATGTTCTAGTTTTCTAGGTTTGGGAATTTCTAGGGATTTAACCAACCCTTAATACCGTGTAGAGAGATAAAGAGAGCATATGAAAAATGCTAGTTATCTTATTTTGAATAGAAGTATATGTCTATATATTAGATAGATTGTGGTAACTAGAACCTAACTAGGTTTTAAGCTTACTAGACTCTGACTACTCTAGATTATTCTAGAAATATATGAAATCATAAGTATGATACAATACATATTTACATAATCTAGCAATAGTGATGAAGTGTATAGAGAGAATGGTTGTTCTTTCTTCAATTATCCTAGTCACACAACTAGAGAAGGTAAGTTTCATTACTTCACAGACTAAGAGTCTACTATAGCTACAAGATATGCATTACTCAATTGTGACAAGGTCCAACCATATCAAAAGTAAGTTTTGTGGCCAATTAATTCGCTAATTACAGATGTAGTAAACTTAGAATGCATGCTAAGTAAATCATGGTTAGTTCATGTTCTAATGATGCAGTGTCATCTACAACATATTTGAAAAGGCTATACACTACTCATGCCAGTACATAATGACTAGGATATGAACACATGCATTGAAAATGAGTTTGCTTCATAATTTCACAATTATGTAATTAATTCATATTCTCCTTAACTTATTTTTATGTCCTCTAATAACTATTTTCTTAATTAATTAATCTTTTATATATGTGTACTTTAACATAGGTCCTAAGTCCAAACAACATGGTCACCAACCAAAAAATCCTTGACATAACTTAATGTCTGAAAAGAAAGGTTTTTACATGGCCTATGTATTTTGTCAATAGATATAAATTTCACACTGAACAATGGAGTCAACACAAGTCAACTTCTAATTTTGGTGTATGTATTAAGGGCTCAGATGGTGGACACTCAGAAAATGACTATTATGGTACACCTTAAGAAGTGATTGAACTAGATTATGGTGAATTATTGACCCACAAGTTAGTTTTGTTTAATAGTAAATGGTTTAACCTAACTCCTAAGAGAGGGATAAGATTCCATAATAGTATGGCATTGTTAAGGTTCATGCCAATCGATGATATAATAAGTTTGATCCCTTCATCTTAGCTCAACAAGCTAAGCAAGTGCATTATGCCCCATACCCATATTGTCAAAAGGAATGGCCTGATTGGTTGGTTGTCATCAAAACTAAAGGAAGGAGCATCATAGATGCCCCCAACAACCAATGCAATAGATGCATTGATGAATAACGTAACCAATTGTCAATTACCTTTAACAATGAAGAACTTCATTCACTTAGGTATGATTTGGGTTCTCCTAAAGGAGTTGGAGACCCCCAACCAGCTCCACATAACTATTTTGATATGGTGGATAAAGAAGGAGAAGAAAATGATGAGGAAAATGAAGAGAAAGATGATAGAGAAGATATAGAGGAAGATAAAGAAGAAATTCTATATAATGACTCCGACTCTCCATCCCAGATTAGTTTATGATTGCTATGTGTTGAATTTGTGAACAATAAAAGTTTATTTATTAAGATACTAAAGTTTTTTTATTCCTATGTTAATAGATGATTTAATGTATAATAAATTGAATTTTATTTTTTGAAATATAGGAGTATTTTGTACTATTTTGTATTTGAATTAGAATCTACAAGGTGTTTGTTACCTAGTTTGCAGCAAAAATAGCCAGAATATAGGAAAATTTTTCCAATTTTGCAAGTGACACCTATAATTTTCCATATTTTTCCAATTTATTGATGGATTTAGCAATGGAATTAGAGGTGAAACAAGCTTAGTGACGAACCAATCTATCACTAAATTCATCAAAAAATTTCAAATTATACTGATATTACTCACAAAATTAGTGAAGGATGAATTAGATGCGAATTATTTCGTCAGCAAATTTTCAAATATTTTTATGGGAATTGTTAAAAAAAATCTTTGACACAGTAGATTATAAATGAATATAGGATTCACGAAACATTTAGATGTGATGAGGTTTTTTAATTGCTATTTTGAGTATTTGTTAGGATTTTGAATCTTTGATTAGTAGATAAAATAAATTTCTTAGTTACATCTTTTTTCTAGAAATTGAAATTTCATAGGTTGATTCCATCTATTTTGAAAACTTTAATCGAGGAGCTTTATATGGTGCTTAGTGTAACACTTGATGCATTTGGTGCTTTAAGTATGTATGTATGTGTGTGTGTATATATATATATATATATAACAACATGTATGCAAAATACCTATCAATTTCTATGTTTGTAGTAAATCCTTCAAAACCTTTAAAATTATAAATTAAAATTTAACAATTAATGAGAGATAAAAATTAAAAGTAAACAATAATATTCATCATTTAATGTTGAAATTGCAATTTGTAATACATAAAATTCTCAAGCTCTAAAGTCATCTTTCATTATCTTTTCCCTTTGGATTCCTCAATCGTCTATTTGAGGTTTCCGCAATCTGTCCTTACAATCATGGATAAACTCACTAATACAGGTTCCATTGACTCCATTGATGACTACAACCATGATAATGAGGAAGATATGAATTTTGACCTTGGAAAAGAAAGGTTTTCACATGGCCTATGTATCTTGTCAATAGATATAAATTTCACACTAAACAATGGAGTCAACACAAGTTGACTTCCAATTTTGGTGTATGTATTAAGGGCTCAGATGGTGGACACTCAGAAAATGACTATTATGGTAAACTTCATGAAGTGACTGAACTAGATTATGGTGGATTGTCAACCCACAAGTTAGTTTTATTCAATTGTGAATGGCTTGACCTAACTCCTAATAGAGGGATAAGATTCCATAAACAATATGGCAATGTTAAGGTTTGTGCCAATCAACAATTGTTGATGATAGATTTTACTACATGTTTGGTTGGACAGAATGAATATTAGTGGGAATGAAAAAAGGAAAAGAAGTGGTAATGAAAAGGAGAATGGAAGCTTATTACTTTATTTGGTATGTCATGAAAATAATTAAGGTAATGTGATATTCCACTATTTGGTATGAGAATAAATTAAAAGAATGGAAAGATAGTGTAAATAGAAAGACTAAATTACTCTTTAAATCAAAAAGACCTATTAAAACCATAGGGTGTTTTGCTGTCAAGCCCTCCTTCTTCAATTTCACACCAAGTGGGTCCAGTAATGGCCCTGTAATTCTTTTCATCACATACTAAGCAAATGATGCCGGCAATGCATTATGCAAAAATAGCAAAATCCACTAAAGGCAACATACAAACCCGATGAACTAAAAACATCTATCAACACAAGAACATCTATTAATCTTCTTCTCTTCTATTCGTCTCCTCTTATTAGCTTTCCCTTCCTCTTTCACTTTCTCCTTCTCCTTCTCCTTTTACTCATCACCCTTGTCATCCAAAGGCTCTGATTCAGTAGGCATGGCATTCCTGCGGCCCTTTCTGCACCTCAAAAATGACATCGTGCATGAAAACGTTCTGGGCAAAATTGGAAAAAGGCATGGCATTCCAGTGGGAATCTCAGATTCCACATACTTTAGGAGGGAATAGCTTTTCCATTATTTAATGGAATATAGCATTCCATGAAATGAGATATTCCATCCATTCCACCTAACCAAACCACAAAATTTTTAATTCCATCTCCCATTCCTTTTCTCTTCCACCTAACCAAATAGGTACTTAGTTCTGCCAGAATCCAGCTAACTAAAAAGGTTCTACTAGGACTCAAACTGCAATCTGGTTGTTAATATAGCAAATATGAGATAGAAGACCAGAAAAGCAAGAGAAGTGGCAGAAAACACAGAGTTTTTAATGTGGTTCGGACAAATCTGGGCAGTACCAGACCCTACATCCATGGTAATGTTATTGCTTTAAAGAAGACTTTTTACAGAGCTTTAGTATAGCTATTCTTCCTCCTTACAATGGTCTTTTTCCTTCTATTTATAGAGAATGAGAGGTTACAATAGTAATTTTTACAAGTTATAAAAATATTACATCAAGCATTTATTGTACAAGATAGAATGGACTCCTACAAATTGGCTTTTACAGGTTGCTTTCTACGGGTAGGGCCCTTGTCTACTGGGTATGATGTAAGCTTGTCTTCTGCTTGGCAAGTTTCTGGCTAAAGGCCACACCTTGTGAGCTAGAACCTTCAGCCTAGGGTCACTACTATCTTCCGGATAGTAAGGTCGAGTAGGCTTATAATGAAGTGAGCTTGCATAGGGCAATTGTTGAATGAGTGAGCCAAGACTTAGCATCCTCAGCACCTTAGCGAGTTAAAGTTCTACTATTACTCAGGTCTTCTACTAGCCTATTTAGGAGGCTCTAGATTTCACCCATAACATAAGCCCGCTAACTCTCAGCTCGCTTCGTGGGCTAAGAGTTGAAATTTCCCAAAAACTGTTCCTTCATAGAACACCATGCAGCCAAAATCTTTATTAAGCATGACATTTCATCTATTCCAGGCCACACTCCCTTTAGTACATGTCTCATAACCATTGTCAAGTCAACCTGGTTTTCTTCCATGACAATTAATAGATTGATGAGTTAGCCTTGTGTTCTTATGAGGCATTAATTAAAGGATTATTTGAAAGTGTATCTAGACTCTTCAATAAGGCTGGGTTGGCTCTATATAAACTTAGAGAGGAAATCTATCCTCTTTCATTGAGTGAACTGATGAGTTCTTCAAACAAGCCCTCTATACCTCCTGAGTTCTATTTTTTCGGTGAGGTGTGTATAGTCCGCTACATAAAAGCCTTTGAGGGCAAACCTTCTTTGAGGATGAGGAAAAATCTCATGTAGATCTTGGATTATTTCCTCCTGGTGATGCCGGGGGGATGAACCTTTCTAGCTACTTCGGTCCTCTTTCTTTGAATCTTCTGTACTGGGTAGAGAGCTGAAAAGGAGTTCTGAGCCAAGGAGGGTGGTAAGGGAAAGAGTTGAAATCAAACGTGTATGCCATCCCTTCTGCAGATTGGGACCTTTCCTCAGGGTGTCAATCTTTCTTCTAGTATATAGGCTAGATTAATTTGTATTTTGATTTCCTTGATGTAGATGTACCTTGTTGAGGCTTTTTAATGAATGAACTTTTTTTTTGTCATTCTTGCATATTGCTCTTCAAATATTCCTCATACAAATGATAATATGAAATTTAGCGAGCCACAATAAAATGAAACATTCAAGTAACCAATCGATCATGCTACCTGAACAATGATTCTACACGTTAAAGTATCTTAAGTGATAACTGGTATATAAGCAGATCGCGAGAAAGCTGCAAATGTTTAGGTCGCATAAGAGATGTGATTATTTAGTCACATGAGAGTTGTGATTCATGAGCTATAGGAACTTAGTTACCTAAAAAGTGAGTTTATTTTAAACGTCTCCATGCCTCAACTGGACCAAGGTTCGCAATTGGAAAATAAGTTTATTTTGAGTGTCTCTACACCTTAGCAAGCCCATAGCTTAATTGGATATATGAGTTTACTTTGAGCGTCCCCACACCTCAACTGGACCAAGGGTCGTAGTTGGATAATGAGTTTATTTTGAGTGTCTCCATGCCTCAACGAGCCCGCGCTCAACTAGATATATGAGTTTATTTTAAGCATCTCCATGCCTCAGCTAAACCAAGGGTCATAATTAGATAATGATTTTATTTTGAGTGTCTCCACACCTCAGTGAGCCCATAGCTCAACTGGATACATGAGTTTATTTTGAGTATCTCTATGCCTCAGTGAGCCCATAGCTCAACTGGATACATGAGTTTATTTTGAGTGAGCCTGTAGCTCAACTGGATACATGAGTTTATTTTGAGTGTCTCCACACCTCAGTGTGCATGCAACTCAACTGGATACATGAGTTTATTTTGAGTGTCTCCACACCTCAACTAGATCGAGGGTCACAATTGGATAATGAGACTATAGATGCTACTTGAGAAAACTAGTCACATGCGAGCTATAGGAATCATGAACATTAGATAGCTAAGGTCAAAACAAAATCATGCAATAAAGAGTTGCAAAAGAACTTAGCCATTCGGCAAATAAAGTTTCTTTCCACAGGGATGGAGGGAAGCTTTTACATTATCTTTTGGATTCGAGATACATTATGAATGTATAATTTTGATTGAGCCACCCGGCTCTTGGTCAGGATCTTGCTAGGGAAACTGAGATCACTGCCTTGTAGGTCACACTACATATTCTTTTAGGCAGCCTTTCCTAATTAGGTCCTTGATTGTGTCCTTAAAGGCTCGACAATTAGAAGTATCATGGTTGACTTCATTATGGTAAGCACAAGACTCTTCTTGGTTCCTCTGTTTATAAGGAATTCTGGAAGATGCAGGTACCCCAAAATCCTTTTTGTCCCTTCTTGTAATGAATATCATATCCTGAGAGTCTGATAGGACACTGTATTACTCATGATGATCCAGGGGTTGAGGCCACTCACCCCTAGGCCTGCTAGATTTCTTCGCAGTCTGCTCACTAGAATGGTCATTTTGATCCACATTGCTCCTCTTCTTATTATGGGAGGAACCCTCCTTATCGTCCTTCTAATCAGGTTTTCCTAAGCTGAAGGTTTCTTCTCATTTGGTCTGTTTGGCAGCTCATTAATAGAATTCAATTAAGTCCTTCACCAAGGACTTTATAGGCTTTTGTAAAGCTTTCCATCTTTGTGGAGTCCTGTGGAGATCGTTGCCAGCATGGTTTCTTCAAATGGATTCTCCACTAAATTGGCTTCGAGTCTGAACCTGGCAATATAATCCTTCAATGACTCATGCTTGTGCTAAAAGACCATCATGAGGTGGTTGGAGGGCATGAGCTATCTTTTTAATGCTTAATACTTGTAGATGAACTTCTGCTAGCACTCTTCCCAACTACAAATCGAGCGAGTTTAGAGGCTTCTGAACCAAGATCAAGGTATAACCCCTAGGGTGGCTGGAAAAACTCAGCATTTGATTAGGGGATCCACATTTTGCAAATCCATCTAAACATTGAATGCATCCAGATGGTCATACGGATCAATGTCCCCATTATACAATGGAATCGTAGGAACTTTGAGCTTGAGAGGGAGGGGCTGAGCCTTGATCTCCTTGGAGAATGACGACCTATCCTCATAGTGAGCTTGATCATTTAGAGCTTAAAGACATTCCTCCAGCTAGGTCACTTTTTGATATAATCCTTCCAACAGTAGGTCTTATGCCCCGGACTATTGGCTAGAGGATTGTTGGACCCCTTGATTCTCATGATCGCAAGAGCTACATACTGGAGCTTGCTTTTGTGAGTAATGAGCTGGAGAATCTTCTTGATTGGCCTCGCTCAAGCATCCCCTTGCTGCTGGTGAATGTCCCTGGGTGTCGAGATCTCAATCTACCTTTGCACACCTTATGCTTGTGCTCATGCTAGCATTGTGACTGCTCTAGTCAGCTCATCCATCATGTTTTCCAATCTCTCTTGATGTTGAAGCAAGGCTTGTATTCCATCAGTGTCGTTGGCAGTGACAATAGGTTGGAAAGAACTAGTTAGGGGCAAGCTAAAGGTGACGCCCATGACAAGGGCAGTAAAGGAGCCTATTGTGGACACATGATCCTTTGAAGGGGTAACTAGCGCATGCGAAGCTCTAGTAGCTCTTCCTTTTGCCATTATAATAGAGAACAAACTAGAAAATAAATGAGTCCCCACAAATGGCACCAAAAATGTTGATGGTGGATTTTGGTTCTGCCAAAATCTAACCAATTGAAGAGGTTCTACTAGGACTCAAACTACAATCTAGTTGTTAATATAGCAAATATGAGACAAAAGACTAGAAAAGGAAGAGAAGCAATAGAAAACACAGAGTTTTTAACATGGTTCGACCAAATCCGTGCAATACTGGACCCTACATCCACAGTAATGTTATTGCTTTAGAGAAGACTTTTTACAGAGCTTCAGTATAGCTATTCTTCCTCCTTACAATGGTCTTTTTCTTTCTATTTATAGAGAAGGAGAGGCTACAATAGTAATTTTCACAAGTTATAAAAATATTATATCAAGCATTTATTGTACAAAATAGAATGAACTCCTGCAAATTGGCTTCTGCAGGTTGCTTTCTGTGGGTAGGGCCCTTGCCTACTGGGTGTGACGTAAGCTTGTCTTCCATTCGGCAAGTTTCTGGCTAGAGGCTACACCTCGTGAGCCAGAACCTTCAGCTTGGGGCTACTACTATTTTCCAGATAGCGAGGTCAAGCCAACTTGTAACGAAGTGAACTTGCAAAGGGTCAGTTGTTGAATGAGTGAGCTGGGACTTAGCATCCTCGGCACCTTAGCGAGCTGAAGTTCTGCTATTACTTAGGCCTTCTGCCAGCCCATTTAAGAGGCTCTGGATTTCATGCATAACAACGGTATAATAAGTTTGATCTCTTCATCTTAGCTTAACAAACTAAGCAAGTGTATTATGCTCCATACCCATGTTGTCAAAAGGAACGAGTTGATTGGTTGGTTGTCATCAAAACCAAAGGAATGAGCATCATAAATTCCCCAACAACCAATGCAATAGATGCATTCCAAGATGATAAACAACATAACCAATTGTCAATTACCTTTGACAATGAAGAATTCCATTCTCTTAGAGATGATTTGGGTACTCCTGAAAAAGTTAGTAACCCCTAACCAGTTCCACATGACTATTTCGATGTGGTGGAAAAAGAAGGAGAAGAAAAAGATGAGGAGAATGAAGAGAAAGATGATGAAGAAGAGACAAAGGAAGACAAAGAAGAAATTCCATATAATGACTTCAACTCTCTATTCTAGATTGGTTTATGATTGCTATGTGTTGAATTTGTGAACAGTAGGAGTTTATTTATTAAGATACTAACGTTTTTTTATTCCTATGTGAATAGATAATTTGATGTATGATAAATTGAATTTTATTTTTTGAAATATAGGAGTATTTGCACTATTTTGTATTTGAATTAGAATTTGTAGGGTGTTAGTTGCCTGGTTTGTAGCAAAAATAGCTAGAATATGGGAAAAAAATTTCCAATTTTGCAACGGAAAATGGTTAGGCAACACCTATAATTTTCCATATTTTCCTAATTTATTGATAGATTTAGCAATGGAATTAGAGGCAGAACAAACTTAGTGATGAAGCAATTTGTCATTAAAGTTGTCAAAAATTTTCAAATTATACTAATATTACTCATAAAATTAGTGAGGGATGAATTAGAGGCGGATTATTTTGTCAATAAATTTTCAAGTATTTTTATAGGAATTGTTAAAAAAAATAATCTTTGACACGGTAGATTATAAAGGAATGTAGGATTCATGAAATATTTGGATGTGATTAGGTTTTTTAATTGTTATTTTGAGTATTTGTTGGGATTTTGACTCTTTTTTTAGTAAATAAAATAAATTTCTTAGTTACATCTTTTTTCTAGAAATTGACATTTCATAGGTTGATTCCATCTATTTTGAAAATTTTAATCAAGGAGCTTTATATGGTGCCCAGTGTAACACTTGATGCATTTGGTGCTTTAAGTGTGTGTGTGCGCGCACGCGCATATATATATATATATTTAACAACACGTATACAAAATACCTATTATAACAATTTTCTAGCTTTGCAATTAAATTCTTCAAAAACTTTTGTCCATACGAGTAGACTAGTAGAAGCTCAGCAAAAGCTAAGTCTAAGCAAAATGAGTCCAACTTGCTAAGGTTGAGGATGCTAAGTCCTGGCTCACATACTGGATAATTGATCCTACACGAGCTTGCTTCGCTATAAGCGAACCTAATCTCACTGAATGAATGCTAGCAGTGACCCCGAGCCAAGGGTCTCGGCTTATAAGGTGAAGCACATTTCCTAGCCAAAAGGTTCAATGAGACAAAGCACCAAACAAGCTTACATCAGCTCACAAACAAGGGATCCACCCACAGAAAGTAACCTTTAGAAGCCAATTTGCAGGAGTTTATATTGTCTTGTACATTTAATGTTTGATATAACTTATTTACAACATGCAAAACTACCATTGTAACCTTCTCATCCTCTATAAATAGAAGGAGGGAGATCACCATAAGCAAGTTGTTAGCCTAGATCATTCTAAGCTATATATTTTCCTTAGTTTTAATGTTGAAAAACAATTTTATCTAACAATATATTATAGAGTTTTTGATTTGTTATTTTACAGGTTCAAAGATATTTTGATTCAAGCTTCAAGAAGATTCAAGATTAGTTTTAGGACTTATTTTGT
>JANHAO010000243.1:0-46328 GCA_026873985.1 Saraca asoca
CTTATGACTTATCTCTAGTATTATAGTCTAACTAAATAACCTAATGACTTATTAGTCATATATTTTATCTCTATTTCCTAACACTCCCCCTCAAGCTTCCAAAACTTAACCTTGTTACATTAATTTGAACTTTCAAAAAAATAAAATATAATAATAAAAAAAATCTATAAAGAAAACTTGACAAACTTTGAATTGCACGAACGGCTTGCAACAAATGCATCATGCGGACAACTCCCCTTGAACCAAACACTTAAACCCCAAAAACAATGCTAAAGCCTTGATAGATACAACTCCTAGAAATCTTTAGCCAACTACCCCTTGTTACTCCCTCGACCTTCTTCCAGTTATTCTCCGCGACACAAGGTACAAACGACACAGCTTCCCAAAGTTTTTTGCTAGCTTCCCCTGAGCTACTTCCTGAACTTCCTAGCTAGTCCTCAAAATCACCAACACCCATGGTTGGAATTAAGCCAAAACTATCAATACTACCACAAATTATGTTGCTGCCATGTTGTATTTATTAAAGCCAATTCCAAGACATTAAATTAAGTGAAACAACCAAATTAGTGGTCCAAATCACATGAAGACACCAAAATTTGCCAAACAATCCTCCAAATCACATGAAGGCACTAAAATTCGCCAAACAATGTTCCAAATCACATGAAATACCAAAATTCACCAAACAGTCCTCCAAATTAAATTAAGGCCCCAAAATTTCCAAACGGTGTTCCAAATCACATGGAACACCAAAATTCGCCAAATGATCCTCCAAATCACATGAAGGTATCAAAAGTCACAAATCACTGAACAATGCTTGAAATCACATTGCAGCCAAAGCAACCAAAACAGCACACAACCCAGTACTCAAATCACTGAAAACTTCACAACCTAGAGGCAAGCCAACCAAAATTGCACCAAAGAGTATCAAAGTTCACCAAAATACAGTCCAGACAGCATGATATCACCAGAAATAGCAACAAATCAGCCAAAACAGCCAAACTAGAGCTAATCAAACCTAATCAAACCTGGACTCAGCATTAACTTGCCCAACTCAGCTTTGACTTACTTGGCTCAACACCATCTCTATCAAAATCAGTCTTACAATTCACATATGCTTCCTCATCAACACCAAACACAGCCAACGAGATTTGAGCCTTCAACAAGCTTGGGAAGATTTGATGCAACCTTGCACAAAAACATAAGAAATCAGATTTGGATCAAACTTTTGCTGGAGCTTTGGTGGCCACCGTTCGCCACCGGCCACCTAGAATGTCGATTTCCTCCCTTTGGGTCGCCATGGATCAATACCATTTGTCACTCCTTCACTGTTGGCCTCAACATCCCTTGTTGTCGACTGAACAGAGAGTGTGTTGCTGCTTCTCTTGCCACTGGTCCCAGACTTCTGGCCAAAACTGCTGGCTGACGTTAGCCACAACCCAACTACTCACTGGGTCACATCCAATAACACCAGCGGCCCAATAAATTGAACTAAACTCCACTAGAACAGCAAAACTACTTTGGTTCAGATTCTCGCATTACCAGCCAAACCAAACCCACAAAACTCTGCTTCAAATGCCTTAGATTGTGCTAAATCAGTAGGAACAACGAAGAAATTGGTTTCTTTGAACCAAACCAACATCACCAAATCTAAAAAGAACGCTGCGCAGATCAGAATTAAATAAACCAAAGCAAAGAACCAATCAAAAAACTGCCTCAGACAAACTAAATCCACCAATGACAACTCAGTTCATCCAAAATCACACCAAACAGTGCTAAAATACACCAAAAACAAGCTGAAAAGTAAAAATAACACCTATTTTCAGTTTGCTAGAGCTCTGACAAGAATTGCAGCCGAAAGTTCATTAAACACCCAGGACATTAGGAAGGTCACCAACTGATGACACCTTCTGTCACCTCCAGAAAATTGTAAGACCCAAAGCTAGACTAATACCTTTCCAGCACCTAAACTTCTGCTGCTAGCCACAAACATTGTCGGAAAAGCTACTTCTTGTGACTGTTCACCAGGTTAGAACTCCACCAGCCTAGAAATGAACTATAGAGGACTGCACAGCAACCTTCACTGTCAACACATCAAGAAAAACAAAATGAGAGCTGCCTAGAAACATCACACCAGAAAGGAGTCTCTGTTTCTGGTCTGTCAGGTCATTGCCTCAGTTGGAAAGTATCGCGGCCACCAAACACTCCTTGTGTTGCAATTAAAACCCAACTTCTAACTCAGGAATTTTTTTTTCGTTCTTTTCTTTCACTAAAACTCAATCAACAATAACAATGAAAAATAAATAAACCTGAAAATCTACTAGAACAACAACTCAATTTTTCCCCCTTTTTTACCTTTACGAAATCAAATTAAAAAAAAAAAAAAAAAAACTAAACCTACATTCTATATCAGCAGTTTGACCTATTTGAGGTTGCTGGAAGTGGTATAACCTACAAAGCCTTAAGGCGGATGATACCGCTTTGATATCATGTTGAGAATATATTTAGGGTTTGTGTTGGGAAAAAAGTAGAGATAGGCTAGAGAGATTTTGGAGAAAACACAAATAATATAATTGAATAAAAAAAGACTGTTGAATTACATCGAGAGATTTAATCCTATTCCTCAATTTATATAGAGCCTATATAATAGTTAGAGTTCTAATAAAATTCAATAACTTATAGACCTATCTAAACTCATGACTTATCTCTAGTATTATAGTCTAACTAAATAACCTAATGATAGTCATATATTCTATCTCTTTTTCCTAACAGACGTAATGGAATAAAACACACATTATTTAAGTATAATATCAACAAATGACTAAAAGATCATTGCAGCACTTTTACGTTACTAGTCTGCTGCAACAAGTGCTCAATTGCAGCAGCAACATCAGGAACAGCATGACAAACTTCTCTGATATCTTTAAGCATATAGTCTCTAGTAGCATTCATGCCATATATATGGACTTCCGAATCTCTGTCAGAAAGCATCTTATCATATGGACCAGGATGTCCCAAAAGCCTTGCCTTTTTGCTATAAACACTTGATAATTTAGAATCAGCTCCATAATTGTCGGTTTCACTGCCTAAACTTTGATTTTGAGTGTTTCTCAAATATTGTGATTGGCTTGCAAACTTGGATGGAATGTCTTCACTTATCATTCAAGCAGCTTGGGTGGGAAATTGACTCACTTATCATTCAAGACCTAAACCGCCATCTGTCTTGAGCTTACAACAACCATCCCAACTCACCAATTGGTCCCTCCTAGAACTGCTAGTACCATACCATAAATTGCACTTGGTGTTGATATTACAAGTCTAATTTGCTTAGTTGCACACCTGACTAGGTTTCTACCTTAAAGTTTTTGATCTTGTTTGACATTCAAGTTGATACTCCCCAGAAATTCTTAAAGGTTGGATTCAATTACATACTGTATTTTTATGCTTGATGATGCTACTTACGGGGGTAGTAGCATCCTGTGTAAAGATATGATTTTCCTGAGTGACATTGCTACAATCTCTTTGGTTTTTGTTGTTTGCTCCTCTTTCTTTTGCTCAGGAAGGATATTGTGTATAGCACTAGCATTGTTGTTTGTGGGCTCTAAAGCTTTCACAAGTATATTCTTATGCTCACAATGGTTTTGCTTTTATGTGCAAACTGATGTTTAGATGTGTGGACTACTTTATAGTATACATATATTTCAGGAAATGACAAATGTACAGATAATCAGCATTAATTCACCCTTGCAGGTTCATGGACTGAAGAGAGAACTTGTAAGTGCCCAAAAATCTAGAAAAGCTGCATCTGCGTCACTAAGAATGGCTCTCCAGAAAGCTGCACAGCTGCGGTTGATGGAGAAGGAGAAGAATAAAAGTCCATCATATGCGATGCAGATATCTTTGCAAATAAACAAAGTTGTTTGGAGCATGCTTGTTGATGGCAAATCATTTGCTGAAGCCGAGATTAATGATATGGTAAAAATCAATACTTTTTACAGGCTAAATCCTTCTAGTTTTTTTGTGTGTGCTTCTCTTAGGGAAGACCGGTGAGTTCATTTGAATTTTTTTTCTTGTTATGTATGAGCTGCTTGTCTGGAGAGAAATGCAAGAATTTTTCAGCAAAATTATCTTCCCCTCGCATCTTTTATAGGATAAAGTGGTTTTCTCTGTGTCATTCTGGGTGTCAACTCATGGCCTTTTTATGGATGTTTCTCTTGTGAATGCACAGAAAGATTGGAAATCTTGAGTTAGAGCTTCTTTTATTTTTTCTTGCTTTCATTAGGAGGATTTCTTGTCCTTTCTTCATTTCTACTTCTCTTCACTATCTTAGTAGAATTTTCTTTTTCTATACAAATGTATGAACTGCTGTCTCCAAGCTTAACTGTACCAACCCTGCCTTCATGTTTATTTGCAGATAAATTTTTCACCATTTAGTCACAAATTTGCTCCATGCATCACATAGGGTGATCTTCACTACACACTTAGCTACAGGTCTTATAGAACCTTAGCAAGTCGCTAAATCTAGTGAATTGTGATCCTCAAATCCTCTGACCTTTCTGAAATAAGGAATTTTTGCATTGCATGGTTGCTCAAAATGCCCCCTATAGCAGAAATTTATAAAATGAAACCACTGTGAGAGAATAAAAGATTAAACTGTAAAGAATGAAACAAGAAGCCGGGGACATTAATGTTTCTCCGATGGTTTTCTTGGAAGGATAGAGATAAGAAGGCCAGAGTGTTAATGGGGTTCCAAGGGATGCCATTGTGGAAATGTAAAAGAGAAAGGGAATGGGACTGGGGTAGCTCAGCCAAGAAAGCAAAGGAAAGGGTGTTTTCTGCTCCCTTAGGTATGGGTCCAATTTTAAGTTAAAGAATGAATTGAGATGTAGCTGTAATATCAGTCATGCTGGTTTATCAAAAAGAAGAAATGGCTGGAGCTTAGTAGTTGTCTTCTGTTTTGTGTGTTTCCAAAGGAAGAGAAACGGATGGGCTGTTTAAAAAAAAATCTAAAAATTCGCCAAAATACCATTAATGAGATTGGGGCTATCCATCCTTTTGTAAGTCTCGACTCCAGAGAACAAAAACATTGAAAACTTATCTAAAACATTCTCTGATTTTTTTTAACACTTGTTTTGGCTTACAATGTGTATGACTGAACATTTTTCAATAAGTTTTGAACTTTCTTTAGAAGGCGCTAAATTCTTTAACAAGAGGAAATCCCATAAAGTTGTGCATTTTTGAAGGGTTTTGGCGCATATGGTTAGAGTGAAATGTCATGATTTTCAGTCAGAATTATCTCATCACAGAATCTTGGGAATAGAATTGTCTTTTTCATCATTTTATAGTGCTCAATGAACAATGTTTTAAGAGCACTTCAATGATCGGGGATCATCATTGTTTTTGAGTATTCTGTTTTCTAGGCTTCTCTTCTATAATTTTTCCCCTAAATTTAGTTAGGAATTTACAGTTACTTTATTTTCTTTAGTATGTATTTCTCTAGCTTTTGCTGAACTTTATTTCTGATAAAAAGGAATCATAAACTTGCTAGCTGTCTTATCTTCATTGATTAGATTGCTATATTAGGGATTTAACTACTAAAGGCACAAGTTTTCCATTGCATTTTTTAAATAGGAGATTATTACTGGTTTGACCTCACATAACTTTTTTTTTTTTTTAATGAAAAAGAACATTTTATAAATAGAGAAGAGAGTACATGAGAAAAGGATAAGGAATCCTCAAAATGAAGAAAATAACGAAACTAAGACAACATTGCTGTCCAATTTATATGCAAATCTGACAAACTCAACCCTCTAAAGTGGCCATTAGCTTTTAGCCACAAAGATGCGGGCTTAATTTCTGAAAATTCTAGCATTTCTCCAACCAAATGCATCAAATGATGGCAAGTCAAGCACACTCGTTACCTCCAAAACTTCTGAACAGAGTAGATAAAAAACATCCTATTTTTTAAGGACAACCAAGAAACATCAAAGAGAAAAGAAAATTTTCCCAAGCTGTTGAGCTATATTGCAAGACCGAAGCAGATGGTTACTAGTCTAAAATCCTGAGACCAATAGTCAGTTGTTTTTGCACTGTGAGATGGCTTGGCAGTTATAGAATAAGCTTTTCTCCTTTTGGGATTTCGTGGGTTTGCCCAGCTTCTTTGGACAGTTTCTTATCTACTAGATACTGTGGTTTTGGGAGGAATAAAGAAAAAAATGCACTTTGGGAAGTTGCAATACTAGCTGTCTTATGGTGTTTATGGTTGGAAAGGAATGCTGTGGTTTTGGGAGGAAAAAAGAAAAAAAATGCACTTTGGGAAGTTGTAAGACTCGCTGTCTTATTGTGTTCATGGTTGGAAAGGAATGCTAGAATCTTTAAACAGTTTTATCAGCAATGGTGTTGGTATGGGGTAAAATTTTGTTATGGCTTAAGGCTCATGGTTTCTTTTGAGAGGTAAGTTTGACAACAAACTTGCAAAGGAATTGGAAGTCTATTTTAGATCCCAGATAGAATGGTTTCCTTGGTGTTTTATTATTTTCTGTTCTAGTTTTTCTTTTAGCGGTTGAGGATTTCTTATCCTCCTTTTTGTATTTTTCTCCATTCTTTAATAAAACTTATTTTTCTATCAAAGAACAATTTTGACAACATGTCACACACATATCTAGTGCCAACGATATCATTTGTATTGATCCTATTAGTAACAGCATTCCGAACAAAGATTTTAACCATAGAAGGAGCCTTGTTGTTTGAAAAAGAATTAGTAAAAGATAATAGCCAATTTGAAGGATTTTTGGCCAGAAACTCAAGGGATTCTTTGCCTTATTTGTAGAAGTTTATTTTTTTTTATAAAAAAAAGGATTTTTGCCCTGAAACTCAAAGACTTGCAAGTGTAAGAACCAGAAGGATCTAATGGCCATCAATCTCTATCTGGGACAAGAGAAATGCTATAGGAATCAAGCAAATTCATCAAAACTAGCAACTCATAAATCTCCCTATCATTCAAATTTTGCAAAAATTGAAAGTTCCAGGAAATATTTGCACGTTCTCAATGAACAAACATAGAAATAGCAGTATTATGAGAGGGTGATAAACAAAGGGATTGGGAATCTGTCTTGGAACTTTGATTGATTGTTATCTATGTAACTTATAGTCTTTTAAGTTTTTCTACCTTTTTGAGGATGGTTCATCCTCTTTATTTGTAATCCTTTCCTCCTTTTGATAATATTTTCTTTTTCTATTAAAAAAAAATAAAGATGCAGAAAAAATCCCCAAAAAAGAAAAAAAAAAAGGCAACCTCTCGCAACCAAACCAATGATCATTCCAAAAAGGAAACAAGACCCATCCCCCACAAAGTTTTAGTTAGATCCTTAATAAAATTAAAGGAACTTGATTCTTTTATAAAAAAAAAATTGTAGGAATATTATTTAATTTAAACAGAATGACCTTGCTGTGGTGTCTCGTGCTTTTGCCCCTTTTTTATAAAGAAGTTTATTAGGAACAGAGAACAGGGAGGACTAGGTATCCGCCTAATGAAAAAAAAAAAAAAAGAACAGAAAACCAGAAAACTGAAAAGAGGCATGGCACCAAAGTCAAACTTTAAAAAAAAAAAAAAGGCAAGCATAGCTCTCCAATCTGTCTACATGCTTTTGTATGTTTAATCGTGTATTCTTGCTAAGCTAATACTATGCTTTAGTTCAAGTATTAGTAGCACTAGGTTTTTGAAATCTTCTTATCCATTTCTTTATTGTTTTCTTACCACATGAAGAATATGTTAATTCATTCTTATTTTGCCAATCTTGCAGATCTATGACTTTGACAGAGATTACAAAGATGTCGGTGTTGCGCAGTTTAGAACAAAATATTTTGTTGTCAGAAATTGCCTGCCTAATGCCAAGTCTGATATGCTTTTGTCAGCATGGAATCCTCCTCCTGAATGGGCGAAGTATGTTATCTTTCCTGGCCCTTTTCTTGAATTTATAGTTACTTCCTGGTTCGTATTTTCTGTCCTATTCCTGTTCCTAGCATTACCTTAGTTGTCAAGAGGTAGGTTATTTAATTAGGTCTTTGGTTCAATTTCAGTAAATATGCCACCCTCTCCGCTTATTTGTTGGGTTTATGCTCGTATATATTTTTACATGTCAAAACGCCCTGGGAAGTGTCAAAAAGGGGTATCACCCTAATTGTAAAAGTACTATTGAAACAAATTCCCAGCTGTTATACATTGTGGTTCAGCAGGCCACCAAATTTCTTTTCTCAGAATCTGTTTCTAGCTAATTGCCAAAATTACTACACTGCTCTAGTTGAAGAAGTTGCTTTTCCTCATCGCTGCATCTAGATCTGTAAAGTAGGATGAATTCCCTTTTCATCATTCTATAAATGAAATGTTTGATAATGTTCCCAAAGAAGAGTATATCTTGTCACACCATGTGTTCCATGTCATCAAATTTTAGCCTGTGGTCAGCTTCTCACAAATGGTCAGTCTGACCATGCTCGTTTTACTTCTTGACCTAACGCTTAGTTTTATGTCTTGAAATAGAGAGCAGTGTTCCTTAATTTATTCACCTTTCGTTGCCTGCAATGTATGCTAGGATCTCCCTAGAGCAGTGATTTGTATGAGCTTTGCTAGTGTATGTGTAAATCACAGTTACTCCATCACACACCAATATATTTTCTTTTTCAGGCATAGCTATTAAAACTAATGGAAAGGGTTAGTTGATGGTTCATTGAATAGACATCATATGATTGGAGGGTGAGAACAGATAATGAGAATTTTTGCCACTCCTGCAGAGATTTGATGTAACCACAATGTATATTGCAAGAAATGCAAATTATTAAGTTGGGAAATGTATTTATATATGTATGTATGTTGCTGGAGTGAACTTTTTTTTGTTTTTTGGGATTGAAAAGAAATTCTTATGGAAGGGAAACAGGGAACTAAAGAAGAGGACAAGGAATCCTCAAAAAGAAAAAAAGACAATCAAGACAAAGCTGCTGCCCAATTCCTATGCAACAGAGCCAAACCTCTAAAGTGACCATTAGCTTTTAGTGAAAGAGAAGCTACAAACAAAATCCTATCCCACAACAGAAAACTAGTCTGGGCTTGATTTCTAAAAATTCTGGCATTACTTTCTAACCAAATGCACCATATGACAGCAAAATGAGCACAATCCCAAGCAGCCTTCTTGACAATATTTACTCTCAAAACTTCTGAAATTAGTGGACAAAAAGCATCCCAAATTATCCAGACAAACACAATACATATCAAACAACGAGAATAACTTGCTCCACAGCTCCCAAGCTATAACACAATGAAGAAACAAATGATTTCTGGTCTCTCAGCTTCAACAGCACATCATGTGTATTTGGAGATAAAGCCTTATGAGGCCTATGCACCTGAAGCATATCATTAGTGAATCTACACAAGGAGAGTCATTGTTGAAGATGTTTTATCTACTGCTATTCTAGAAATCCTTTTACAGGTTTTGCAAGGGTCTAGGAGTCCTCTTGCATTTTTACTTCCCCGTATCATGTATTTTGATATTGCACATTTCTATTTTTTTTTTCCTTCTTTCCAGGAAAGTCATGCTTCAGGTAGATGCAAAACAGGGAGCTCCAAAGGATGGAAATTCTTCCCTTGAACTTTTTCAGGTAATGGTTCCATTTCAGATTATTTTGGATCCTCAAACTTCAGTAAGCCAAATATGAAGCATAGATTATCACCTCCACATGACGTTAGTGTTGGCTAATGTTTGACAAACCTTAGTGTATACTTTGATCAAATTGAAATTGTTTTAATTTAAAACTAAAGTGGGGAATATGTTAGCCTTTTTTTCTTTTTTCTTTTTGTCTTCTATAGAGCTTCAGGCAAGGAACATGAGGCTGTTTGGATATAGACATCTCAGCAGTTATGAGCTCACCGTTAGGTTTTTCTCGTTGTGAATGGCTGTTGCTAAAAATTAAGACCATATGCCTTAATTTAATACTCCTTAAAATAAAATCTTGTCAAGTGATTACCATATAATTTTTCAGCCTTTTGGTTTTTCTCCATTGTGAGGCTTCGTTAAATTCGAAAAGACACATCTGCCTAAATTTTAAGGAACATTTACCCTTGTTTGGAACCATTAAAAAAATTAGAATTCTATTCATTTGGAATTAAATTCATGTATAAAATTGTTCATGAATTCAATTCCAAATTAATTGAATTCTAGTTTTTTCATGATTCCAAACATGAGGTTAGAGTTTGAGCAAAGCCTTTGAAGGTGAAGGCTTGGACAGTAGCTTGGAGGCTAGTAGTCACTTGTTTCTTCATTGTGGTGTAGATTGGCAGTTTTGGAATAAGTTCTTTGTTTGTTGAGTGTCTTGGATCTATCTAGCTACTTTGGATAGTTTCTTATCTGCTTATTATTATGGTTTTGGTAATGCTAAGGAAAATAGGACTTCTGGGATTTGATTGGAGGAATGCTAGAATATTTTAACATCAAACACAGCCCTTTTTTTGTGGGGAAGATTATGTTTGTCACTCCTCTCTGGCTTAATGCTCTTGGTCATTTCTAGGAATTATCTTTAGCTCATTTGCAAAGGGATTGGGTTTTTGTACTGGTTCTTTAATTTGCTGTTTTCTTTTCATTTTTGTGGCTTGCAGCCTTATGGCACATGTCTTGTAACTTTCTTTCACCTAATAAAATTTTGATTAAATAACTCTGTTGCTCTTTTTAGTAACCAGCACACATGGACAACAATTTACTGATGTGATAAGAAATGTGAGGAAAGTGACTCATCATTTCCTTCAAAAAAAGGGAAATAGCTCCTTAAAATGCCTTAATTTTCTCCAAGTTATTTGCCACTTAAATGCAGATAAAAATTGTGTGGAAGCTCCACATCAACAACTATTAAGCTTCATTTCTTTTTCAATTAAAAAGAAAAAAATTAAGCTACAACAGCAAGGCATTGTCCATATGTGTTGGTTATTGATGAAACTTAACAAGGAAGTGAAGCGAAGTATCCCATTAGAAACAAAAATAATTAATGACTCAATCCAAACTTCTAAATTATAATGACCTAATCAATAATTGAGTAAAACTATCGGAAGTAACAGTAATTTAACCTAAAATCATTTTTCTAAAAGAAAGATCACTGGTCAAACATTGGTAGGCCATAATAGTTCTGTACGAGATGCCCTATTGAAAGCCTGGCTGATTTTTTTTAATATTAATCTCCAATTTTATCACGCACAATGCATTTCTATGCAACTAACACTAATTTTTTTAATAGAAAAGGAAATATTAGTCAGAGAAAGAAGAGAACATAAAAAGGAGGATGAGCAATCCTCAAAAGAGAAAAATTTAAGAGACTAAAGCTTACATAGATGAGAATAAACCCGAACCACCCAATCTTAGATCTAAAACAGATTCCCAATGCCTTTGCAAAACAGTGAAACTTATCCCTTGAGAAATAATGAGTTTTAAGCCAAAGCGAAGTAAGAAACATAATCTTATACCACACCAAGAACATAAACTGATATCGCTACTTAAAAATTCTAGCATTTCTTTCCAAGCATGTACACCATATAACAGCATCCAAAAGCACAATAATAAACGCTCTCTCTCTCACACACACACACACATGCACACATGTGACAATGCACTCACATGTATAAATATAATAAAGTGAAATAGTTGGCTGCAAAGGGAGAGAGAAAGCTAAAATGAAAGGGAAAGAATAAGTTAATTCTGCATTTGATTGAGTTTTCTGGAAAATATGTACTTTATGCTCACTGATATTGGAAGCTTCAGATGAAAAAAGAAGAGATCTTTGGCAGTTTGCTTTTTGGTTTTTCTCCAAAATGACTGCCTATACCCTTGCTATTTCTGTGCGGATTGCTACCTGAGTCACATCACCAGTGCCTTGACCTTCCGGCGCCGCCACCTCTTGTCTCCAGTGACGTCTAGGTTCGGCAGAGTTTGATCCTTTCTGCTCTGTTTTTGAGGTTTTATCTGGTTTAGTTCTGTTGTCATTCTGTCTGCTTATGGTAGTCGTCGGAGGTCTTGTTGGTGGTCGTAAGGGTCTCACCGGAGTTGTTGCCGCCAGTGAAGTCATAAGTTTTCTGGGTTTTCTAGTTTTTCTTCTGTGCTGGCTGTTTTCTGGGGAATTTTTGGGCAGGCTGGTGTCTTTGGCAGCCATAGTCGCCAAAATCTCGCCGGGAACCTGATCTGCATTTGCTGTTGTTTTTTCTCTGCTTTTTTTACTTTTTCTCCTCACTGGCATGCCATTTTTGTGGCTGGTGTGAGTTGCCGCCGAAGTTGATTCTTGATAGTTTTTTCTTCTGTTTTCTTTGGTTTTTGGTGCTGATCCACGGTCATGATTGGCGGAAATTTTATGGGATTCGGGTCAGCCTTTGTTGGAGGTTATTTCCTGCTGCATTTTTTTCATTTTTCTGCTGGACTTTTTGTTTTGTGTGGTGATGGAAGGTTTGAAACGCCTATTATTGAGGCTAAATCCTTTGATTTCTTGGTGAATGGAGTTGGTAATGTTTTCTGTTTTGACATCACTGAAAGAGGTAGAAATTTCATTCAAAGAATTATGTTGAATAGAGATGGTGCTTGCTGGTTGCTTTCTATTTTTCGAAAGTTGGGTGATTTTCCTGTGCAGAAATCATTTTGGAGAAGTTTCAGGGAGCCAAATAAGACTTCTTTTGCAACTCAAGGAGAGAATAAGAGAGGTATGTTTTTAAGTGTTATTGAACTGTTGAAAGGGGGGAGAAAATATTCTGTGGTTTTCCCAGCAGGCTGTTTAGGCAGAGGATGGTATCATTTGGTTCAACTATGGATTCTGTTATGCATGCAGTCAGTATGTACAAATTCAGGTTTTACTGAGGTAGATTCTTGATCTTCCGTGAAAGACAATTTTCCAAAACTGAGCTACACTGGTTATGGGAATGGGTGGATCCAGTAATAAAGGTGATGCTCAAATTTGGCAAAAATTTTTAAAAACAATCAATGGACAAAACTGAAGGAGACCCTCTCCTGTGTAATCTTAAGAAAAACTTGCGAATTACAGTTACAGGTAGTGGGAAGAGGGAGGTATTTTGGCTGGATAATACTCAAGCTATTCCAAGGGTTCAGAAGGATACAATGCTAAGACAGAATGTTTTTTCTAAACTTGGTCCTCGGATTTCATCACCATCTCAGCTAAGTGTTCGTACAGGCTTGGGACCTAAATTTAAAACCAAATGGGTTGGAAAAGGGAGATTTTCAGAAAATATTTGTCCTGTTCGAGACTTAAATTTGTTTTCTTCAAACAGTCAAAATGTGCCACTAGAAGGAAAACACTGTGACAACAATGAAAAGGGCTTTAAAAGCAGAAATGGGTGGTTCTAGACCCTCATAGGTCTCATTTAGCTAGGCAGAGGGAATCAAGGACAATATCTGGGACCATTCTTCACCAACAGATTCAAAGAAACCACTAGATGGTCTACTTATTTTAAAGGAAGACTATGATGTCTCTTCTATATCCTGAGTCTACTTGTTTTTTATAGGATGATCTTTCGATTTTCGAAGAAGGGCTTTTATTGGATTCTTTGACGCAAGAAATGCAACAATAGGAAGTTTGGGGGAGAAGAATGATGAAGAGTTGGAGGGGTTAGCAGATCTTGTTAACACAGTAGTTGAGATTAATAGCTTTTGGGGTGCTACTAAATCTGCTGGTTTATCTGATCTTGCTGTGGCACCCCAACCAATTTGTTTAGATTTGGAAGAAACTAACGAAATCCTTCTAACTCCTCTTGTTTTAAATAAAAATTCTGCTCTCCGTTATTTATTCTGATTCTCCTATTTTGCCTAAAAATGTGTTTCTAGGTGTTGTATGTGAAGAAAATAATCTAGGCCAAGGCATCCTTCCACTGCCTAATACAGACCATATAATTCATCTGTTGCCATTCTTCAACAGTCTCAAGAGGTTCCATCTTTATGTTTGCAGCCGTTACAAATAGGGGAAGATAATCACAATCCTTAAGATCTAATCCAAAAGTTAGGTTTCAAGATGGTTAGTTTGATTGATCAGGTAATTTTAGTAAATGTTTCTCCCAATGACTTATATGTGAAAGAAGCTAAGGGTTAAATTAGAGTTGGAAAAGCTGGCTACTTCAATTAATTTTGGGAATTTAAAAGGCAGAAGGGAGAAGAAGGTTTTATCATGAAGATTCTTAGCTGGCATGTGAATGGGTTAGGTAATCTTTTGAAGATGGGGAGGGTGGAAGAAATTATAATGAAAGGTAGTCCAGATGTGGTTATGTTACTAGAGACTAAGGTAATGGAGGTTAATAGTTTGTTCATTAGAAGTATTTGGGTGCCAAGATTCAAGTCTTGAAAGTGCATCCCTTCATGGTGCTTCAAGAGGGAATTTATTGTTTGGGATACAAGGTTTCCAAAGTTGATTCTTTGGTAGGTAATTTCACTCTGTCTTGCTTGATTTTAATGGTAAAGAGAATTGGTGGGTTTCTTCTGTTTATGGCCCGACTTGACCAAAGTTACGATATTGTTTTTGGGAGGAATTATTTGCACTCAATGAGTTATGTTCTTCTTTTTGGTGTGTGGGTGGTGATTTTAATGTATGCCGTTGCCCAGAGGAGAAGTTGGGAATTTCTAGAGTTACTTCCAACATGAAGGGTTTTGATAATTTTATTAGAGATTGCAGGCTGCGAGACCTTCCTTTAGTTGATGCCCAATTTACATTGTCAGTTTCTAGAAACAGAGTGATGTCCTCTTGCTTTGATAGGTTTCTGGATACTAATGAGTGGGAGATGTTTCCTAATTTGATTCAAGAGGTTTTACCGTGTCCAGTATCAGGTCATTTCCCCATCCTTTTATAATCTAATAGGGTTAATTGGGGTCCTACCTCCTTTTAAATTTGAGAATATGTGGCAGCGTCATCCTTCTTTTTTCAATCTTGTGAAGGAGTGGTGGGCAGAGTGTCTGGTGGAAGGTTGGGTGGGTTTCGTGTTTATGAAAAAGCTGCAATTTGTTAAAGAAAAATGAAAGGTGTGGAATAAGGAAGTTTTTGGAGATATACGTGTGAAGAAGGAGGATATAATGAAATGGTTGCTCTGGATGTTCTAGATGCTGAGAATAGTTTACAACCTAATCAGAAAATGAGGTTAGCCACCCTTCACAGTGAGTTTGATATTATCCTCTCGCTTGAGGAAATTAGTTGGAGACAGAAATCTAGATTTTAATGGATAAAGGAAGGGGATGTAAATTTGAGTTTTTTCCACTGAATGTCTTCTGGTAGGAAGAATAAAAGTGTCATCAAGGAATTGGAAGTGGAAGATGGCAGAATAGTGAGGGATCAAGCAACCATCGCAAGGGAAATAACTAATTTTTGCCATTCCTTATGAGGAAAACCTTCCTTGTTGTCTGTTTATTGAAGGTTTGGATTGGCATCCCTTAGAGGATTTGAAGGCTGCCTGGTTAGAAAAGCCTTTTGAGGAAGTGGAGATCTGAAAGGCTATATGGAGTTTGGATATAGAGAAAACTCTGGGACCTAATGGGTTTTCTTTGACTTACTTTCAAAATTGTTGGGAGTTGGTGAAGGAAGATCTTTGTCAAGTTTCATCGGAATGGTGTTATTAGGAAAAGTATGAATTCCACTTTTATTACTTTAATTCCCAAGAAGGATCAATTTGTTAAGGCTAAACATTTTAGGCCTATCAGCTTGATTTCTGGTGTGTATAAGATTATCACTAAAGTCTTGTCTTTGAGATTGTGTGATGTTCTTGGTAATACTATCTCTTCTTCTCAATGTGCTTTCATACTTGGTAGCTAGATTATTGGTGCAGCTCGGGTGGCCAATGAGGTAGTGGAAGATGTAAGGTGATGTAGGAACCAAGGTTTGGTATTTAAGTTAGATTTCGAAAAGGCCTATGATATGGTTAATTGGAGGTTCCTGGATAAAGGGGTGGAAAATAAGGGTTTTGGAGATCTTGGAGATGGATTTGGGGGTGCCTTTCCATAGCTTCTTTCTCAATTATTGTTATTGGAAAGCCGAAAGATTAGTTTAAGGGACAGCGGGGTATTTGTTAAGGAGATCCTCTTTTTCCCTTTTGTTTACCTTGGTTGTGGATGTGCTTAGTAGAACGTTCTGATGAGGTATGGAAAGGGGGTTTACGAGAGGTTTGTCTGTTGGCCATGATTCTGTGGAATTTTCTTACTTGCAATTTACAGATGACACTAGACTATTCTTCCAAAAGATAAAGACAATTTTCTTAATGTTCTGTCTTTGCTTCTAATTTTTGAGAGTATCTCTAGGTTACGAATCAATCTTAGCAAGAGTGGTATAGCAGGTATTGATGTTGAGGACCAATTTCTGGATGATTTGGCTGGTGTGGCAAGTTGTGCTTTTGTGCAGTGGCCTTTATCTTATTTGGGTGTTCCCTTGCGTGGAAATCCTAATTTGGCACCTTTTTGGGATCCAATCATTAGGAAGATTTCAAAAAAGTTGGACAATTGCAAAGGTGCCCTTCTTTCATTAGGGGGTTGTGTTACTCTTATAGAATCTTGTTTATTGAGTATTCCTCATTATTATGTTTCTTTATTCAAGATTCCAATAGGAGTGACTGATAACATTAAGAGAATCATGCGAGAATTTTTATGGAGTGGATTTGATGGCAATAAAAGGGTTCACTTGGTTAACTGGGGGTTGTGTTGTAAGCCTAAAGATGTTTGGATCTTGGGAATTTGTTACCAAGAAACATTGCTTTGGTAGGTAAATGGTTGTGGCATTTTCCCTTGGAGCTTGCTCTTTATGGCATAAGGTGATTAAGAGCAAGTATGGTCTACATCTTAATGGTTGGGATGCCAAGGCTACCTTCAATGCAACTCACAGAAGCCATTGCAAATTCATTTTGCAGGTTTATTCTTTTTTCCTTCTTTTACTTGGACATCATGTGAGGGATGGTTCTCATTTCCACTTCTAGGAGGATCCTTGGTTGCGAGAGATTCCTTTTTTGGATTATTTTCCACGTCTTTATTGTTTATCCACTTTTCATAATGATGTCATTTCATTCTTTGTTCATCAAGAAGGTTCTGATGTTTCTTGAAATTTTTACTTTTTGAGGAATTTGAATGATAGTGACTTCTGAATTGCTTGTTTTGATTAATTTGCTTGATTCTTTGAACTTTTCCTGTCTCCCAGACAGGCGTACATGGTCCTTAGATACATCTGGTTCTTAAACCTGCAAATCTTTCTTTGAGTTTTTGTTTAAAAACCCCTTTTTACCTTTTTCTAAGTCTTTTTGGAAGGTCAAGATTCGTTATAAGGTTAAGGTCTTTGTTTGGGCTACTGTTCTCCATAGGATCAATACTAATGATATGCTTCAAGTGTGCTGGCCTCATAAGGCTTTGTCTCCAAATATGTGTGATGTATTACCAGAATTCAGAGACCAACAATCATTTGTTTTTGCATTGTGATGTGGCTTGGGAGATTTGGACCAAGTTATTTTCTTTATTTGATTTCACCTGGATTTGCTCTTTAAATTTGGGTTGTTTGTTACCTATTAATTTCAGGAATTTTGGGGGGAATAAGGATAAGAGGTCTCTTTAGGATTGCGCTGGTTTTGCAGTTATTTGGTGTATTTGGTTGGAGAGAAATTCTAGAATTTTCAAAAATTAGACACAGTCAAGTGTTCTTTTGTGGGACAGGGTTTTGTTTGTCGATTCTCTTTGGATGAAAGTTGAGTTTGTCAGATTTGCATAGAAATTGGGCAGCAATCTTGCATTAACTTTTGAAGATTCCTTATCCTCTTCTCTTGTATTCTTATCCTTATTTATAAAAGTTTCTTTTTTTTTTTTAAATTTAAAAAAAAAAGGATCTTTGGCAGTTTGCAGAGCAATTACAGAGCTACTTTGAGCTAATACTTCTTTTCCTTGACTATTTAAGTTGTTTTGATCTTATGGCAGTTTGCTGTTGCATGCAAAATTTGATTGGGGGCATTATGGAACTCTTATGGAGTCCTTCATGCATTGCATGTGTTCAGGATGCCTGTATGTTTTAGGTCTGCGGTTTTTATATGATTTCCTCTTGCCTTAAATTTTTCCCGAGGAGAATGCCTTGTCATTTTTTAATCTATTCTCTTCCTTCTCTTGAGGAGGTTTTTCTTCTATTGTAAAAAATGGCATGGTCTTTGGTGGAGCACAATGGCATTGAATGATTCATGTTCCTAACCTCATCTTTTGGGATAAGGCTGGGTGGTGGTGGTGGTTATAAAAATAAAAAACTGACATACTCAGTTATTGTAATTCTGACCAGAACGTGGTATTCTAATTTTTGTTTAACTTTGATAATGTGGGGACCATTTAACCCTAGTCAATTATGCTTTGCCAATAGGGTTAGTAACTATTTTCAAAATAGCTATCGAGTAAATGTCACCTTTTTAGTAAAAGATGATGGAACAATTGGAGCAGGACTTTATTTCTTTCTTCAAGAGCCATAAGTAATTCATCATATATGCTTGATCAACTAGTTATTGCCTTTGTTGCATACTAATCTAGGTTGGAATGAATTATCAAACTCCAATACACACCTTAATTGATGTTGTTTGCCCTTCTGGTATTATGCTTGACTTGAACTTTTACAGTTATGGTATTAATTTTAGTAAATCCCGTTTTATGGAGAACAGGGGATCTTTCTCAGTACAGAAAAGTTCAGAAATAGAATTTAAAATTTTTTATTATTAATACGGTGTTTACTTAGAATATCAAGATCTGTGCCTTTTGTTTGATAATATGAAATCGGTTTCCCTTGAAGATCTGTTTTTAAGTATAGAAATGGTCAGAATGTATAAGATGTCCCTTTGTTTGCTAATTTGAACTTGCTTTACACTCCAGGTAGAGATTTATCCCCTTAAGATCCATTTGACAGAGACAATGTACAGAATGATGTGGGAGTATTTCTTCCCAGAAGAAGAGCAGGATTCTCAACGCCGGCAGGTTAGTTGAGAATTTTGAATCTTTTATTATATTGTCTATGAGCTGAAGTTATATCACATATGTACGGTGGAGGTTAAAATTATGGTGTAAGCAGGAGGTTTGGAAAGTTTCAACTACTGCCGGTGCAAGGCGAGTAAAGAAAGGTTTGACAGTCCATGAAGCCTCTGCTTCAAGCAGTCATTCAACAAAAGAGTCTGAGGTCCCATCAAAATCCAGCATCTCTGCAATGCTATTTTCTGGAACCAGCAGCCAGCCTCCCCTCCATGTTGATTCAGCCCAAGTGAGTTTCTATGACATTTTGTTGTTGTAGGGGTCTCAAGTTAATATATTTAATACAATCATAAAATGTTAATCTTGGGTTGTGTTGGTAGAAGAACGAGGGGAAAATATCACTTTTTTTTATTTTCTTTTGAACCAAAGGATATCTATAGATGGTTAATTTCTAATGCAGTTTAGAAACTGCTTGTAGGCATCCAAAGCACAAAATGTTAGAACAAACACTGGTAGTGGTTCAACCCCCGAGTTGAGAAGAACGTCATCTTTTGACAGAACATGGGAAGAGACGGTGGCAGAGTCTGTAGCTAATGAACTTTGCTTACAAAGCTTTTCCTCAAAAAATAATTCACTTGTTTCTATTGAACAACAAGATGAAACCTCTAAAAATAAATCAAAAGATTCTAAAGTTATCAAAGCTGGTCGCTCATCTCATGAAGATAAAAAGGTTGCTAAGTCGCATGAAGAGAAAAGATCCAGACCAAGAAAGATGATGGAGTTTCACAATATCAAAATTAGCCAGGTTAGTAAATTTGTGAAGTTGTTACCAACCATCAGTTATATTGAAATAATTTAATTCCAGTTAAATGTATCTTGTTCTCTTGAAGGTTGAATTACTGGTTACATATGAAGGCTCAAGATTTGTGGTAAATGATCTGAAATTGCTAATGGATCAATTTCACCGTGTTGAATTTACTGGGACTTGGCGAAGACTCTTTTCACGCGTCAAGAAGCATATCATCTGGGGAGTTTTGAAGTCTGTGACTGGAATGCAGGTGATGAACAAGCGTTTCATTTTTTTCATTCTTTCAAATAGATAGTGTTTTGGAAGGAACAAGGAAAAAAGTGCACTTTGAAAAGTTGCAATACTTGTTATTTTATGGTATATGTAGTTGGAAATGAATGCTAGAATTTTTAAACAGCAATTTCAACCTATGTTCTTTCAAATAGGTAATCTTTTCTCCTTTTTTTTATTTTTGGTTCTTTCGGATAGATAGTGTTTGGAAGTAACAAGGAAAAACATCCACTTTGGAAAGTTGCAATACTTGTCATTTTGTGGTGGATATGGTTGGAAATGAATGCTAATATTTTTAAACAGCAATTTCAGCCTATGTTCTTGGTGTAGAACAGGTTTATGTTTGTTACTTTGATTTGGTGTGAAGCTCATGGTTTCTTTCAAGTGATAAACTTGACTGATTTGCAAAGGAATTGAGAATTTGCTTCAGGACTTTGATTGGATGTTCTGGTTTTATTTCTATGTAACTTCTAGTTTTTTAATTTTTTCTTTCTTTTGAGGATTGCCTATCCTCTTTTCATGTAATCTTCTCCTTCTCCTGATAATATCTTCTTTTTCTATCCCAAAAAAAAAATTTCTTTCATTATCTTGTCCATGGTTATTGCACCAGTTTTCTTAAACTCATTTCCTATTTGTACTTAATCAGTGCAAATTTGTCCTGATGTTATCCATGAACATATGCTCAAGTTTAAAAAGTGGAGTTCAAGTAAAACTAAATTTTTTGTGATTGCTTCAAGGTAGCCCCACTATTCAATTATGGTGATCCGTTGACAATCATTATCCTTCTTTCTTGAATTGATATAAATGTTTTCTGTGGATTATGTAGGGTAAGAAATTTAAAGACAAAGCTCTAAGTCATCCTGCTGGAGCTGGTGTTCCTGAAATCGACCTTAATTTTAGTGACAATGAAGGACAGGCTGGAAAATCTGATCAGTATCCACCGTCTTGGCCTAAGCGTCCAAGTGATGGAGCAGGTGATAGATTTGTGACATCTATTAGGGGACTATTTAATACTCAACGACGGAAGGCAAAGGCATTTGTGCTCCGGACTATGAGGGGTGAAGCGGATGATGATTTTCAGGGTGATTGGAGTGAAAGCGATGTAGAGATTTCTCCTTTTGCTAGGCAGCTTACAATCACAAGGGCAAAAAAGCTTATTAGGCGGCACACTAAGAAGTTTCGCTCAAGAGGACAAAAAGGTTTGTGGGAGTCTCTTCCTTTCCATACTACTTTTATAGTACTACTTGTTTTGCATGCTGATTCTTGGGCTAATATGGTTGCAAGCGAAATTGACCCTCCTGGTAGTAAGTATACTTTACAATATATAGTCGCTTGTACATTTTCACCTCAGGATTGTTATTTTACGTGGGGATTATTGTTTTCTTTTTCAGAAAGATTAAAGATAGAACAAACCCATTGGTGCATATAGTTATTTGCATCGTTCCTGTCCCCATGGTATCGAGTCTAGACACCTAAGACTGTTGAAATTCATTTGTTGCATTAAATCTAGGACTACATTTACTTTCCCCAAAGTTTAACCTAATTACACTTACCCATCTATTTTCCGAAATATATATTTATCTTGCATTTTCGTCTATTATTTTAAACCAATACTCACCTCTCCTTTCATATAAAAATAAGAGATGAGTGTATATTTATGAAAATAAAAAAATAGAAGTATAATTAAACTAAACGTCAAGGTGTTATCCTCTTCTTTTGTATTGTCTCTCCTTCATTTATTAATATTTCTTTTTCTGTCAAAAGAATTAGATTAAATCTTAAGAAAGATAAGTATAATTTATCTTTAAATCTATATTTCCTTGCTCATTGTATTTTACCTAGGCTTGAAACTGGCTATAATTTTTTATTAAATCCAATTTAAATGGCTTATTATATTTTGATTTTTACTAACTGATCTTGTTCTGATTCCGCTCTGCTAGCTGAATCCCTTTTTTTTTTTTTTTTTTTTTTTTGATCGAAGTTATATGACTGGATAAATTGAAAACTTCATTTCCACTCTCTTGCAGGTTCCTCCTCCCAACAAAGAGAATCACTTCCATCATCTCCTAGAGATATAACTCCATTTGACAGTGATTCTTCAAGTGGATCCTCACCCTATGAAGATTTTCATGAGTAGAGACGTTAACTTCTAAAGGAATTCTTTTTCAGAGTGAACACATGAAGTAAGATTTGTTGGAACTTTGAAATGGCTGTGGAGGATACGAATGTGTCAGCTAATATCTGTCATTTTGGCTAGTAATTGGATAAGGTCCCGAAGTTCAAGACATCCTGAGAAGGTCGCCTAAATCAGGAAAAAGAGTTGAACTTGAGACTATGCATTTGGACCATGCATACCTTCCGTAGTCGGTGACCGCTTTTCAATCTGTACTTTCTCTGTCAACGGTAATCATCGATATAAGAGAGGATCCATGCGTTCGTCCTCTATCATACTTCCTATATTGTGTATTCTTGTAGATTCTGGTAAATGCCCGTTTTTGGGCTTCTTAATTTATTAGAAGACAGGTATAGAGGACTCTGGTGATTTTGTACAGACATTCAATTATACTTTGAAAAATAGAATAAATGCAGCATCCGCTTCTCTTGATGTTACAGGTGATTTTAAGACTAAAAATACTATATTCATGTCCTCCGGAGGACACCAGCTAGTAAACAGTTCAAATTGCAATGAACACAATCCTAACCAGAGTTGCTAAGTTCAATAAAAAAGAGGCGGAAAAGTGAAAATAGGCAAACCCAAAATGTTTAGTTTACGATAGTAGACATTATTTTGGGCACCAAACAGCATAATATCTTGTATAATCAAATACATAAAAACATGAAAAAAAAAAAGAGAACGCAACCTAATCTCTTATATGTACAGCGGATTAGAATTATACAGATTTAACAACTGATCCAAATGCTCTCACCGGCAGCCCAGCAGCACATGCCTACTAGTCAAATGTCAGAATTAGAACACTCCCTTATAAGGCCAAATAAGCCGCATCGATGATCTGTCCTTCACAGGACACAGTACACGGCTGTATATTTGTCCCCTAGAATCAGTCACACGGGTTTGATTCTAATAAAAATGATAATTACAGAGAATTCGGCAGGAACTATAACGAGTAAAAGAGCCCCGTCTAACGAATCCTATTTTTCATGGGCATATCACAACGCAGATCATCTGAAACTTCTATACAAACATGAATTTGATTTTTTTTTTTTTTTTAAACATCATTGCAGACTTACTGTCAGCCATAACAGCACAAATCCTCCAGACTTGGTGCTCACCATTGGGTTTGAGTGTCACATTGAGTC
This sequence comes from Saraca asoca, assembly GCA_026873985.1. NCBI lineage: Eukaryota > Viridiplantae > Streptophyta > Magnoliopsida > Fabales > Fabaceae > Saraca > Saraca asoca. The sequence continues at coordinate 23,365 of JANHAO010000243.1, forward strand.
AAATCTCAAACCACATCTTCCTATTTGTTTTTCGTATGTACCACTGCCTCTAGACCCAGCATGATTGCACACGAAGATATATTACAAATCAACCAACTTATGTAACTCCTGACATAATGAAGCAGTTAATACCTTCTAATTGAAGTTCCCAGGAATGTCGATATCTGTATCCGATGGATTAGAAAGCTCAACCAGAGGCTCCTATACATCACAGTAGCCTCACGTAAGAGGTTGGGAAGTCCCAAATGACCCAAATACATCTGATAAACCAAACTACTCCAATAGAAAATACCTGCTCATCATCATTTTCTGAAGGAAGAATTCCCATTGGCAGTGTATCAGTGAAAGGTTCAGCAGATTCAGCTAATTCCTAAACAAGAAAATTGATGACATCTATTATTTGTACCATAACAATTTATTAAAAGGCTCCCTTTGTTCCTGAGATAATATTCTGAACACTCCAAATTAGACTTTAAAGAATGCAGGGAAGGCTGAAATGAGAGAAACCTACCACAGGTGTTGGGTTAACAGAATGGTTATTGGATACATCATTGACAACCTTAGAAGGATCTTTGGAAGTTCTCTGCAGAAACCAGAGTTTTCTTGATAAGAAAACAAATTGTGAATTGGGAGGAATAAATTTTAAACATGTAAAATGAATTTTACTTGCTCATCCTGGATGCTGTGCAAGTCTCCTTCCAGAATTGAAGGCTTGACATCAACAGGAGTCTCCTGCATATTCCATTCAAATTGATAAATAAATCATTCATACCATAATGACTGCAACACCACTTATCAGTAAAGCATCCAACAATGTATGCCAGACTCCAAATTGACAAAATTTCTCCATGCACAAATAAAGCCCAGCATTGAAAAAGATCAAACAGAAGTGTTGCAATAATTATCATATGCATGTAACCTTTTCTTTTTGCTGTATAACAACATTATAAACAAACCGCAAGAGCAACATGTGTATATGGCTAGAAACTAAAGAAAGAAAAAGTAGAATGCTGCGTTTCAAAGAGAGAATAAATTCAGGAAAAAACTATCACATACTGGTTCACTTTGCCCAATAGAAAGATTCCTTCCTCCCTTGCTGAGATCTCTGAGTGTACCCTATCAAAATCAACATGCAGATATAGGACAAATGAAGATATTAGGCAGGTAAAAGACAGTTGAAGAGATTGACAGTGCAACAAACAATGGCTAACCTGATTATTAGAAAAAAAGTATGCGTATACTAAGAGATAGGAAAAATTTAGAATAACAACCTAATTTCACCATCAAATGATTAATATTTCATAGATAAAGTAAGCTAAGGAGTGAGAGATTGACCATTAAATCAAAACTAAGTCTCATAACTCTGTCCATTATCACAATTGTAAACAATTAAGTGGAACCTATGAAGATGACAACAATGATTCTAAATAATAACTAAACTAGCTAAGTATTGGAAACATTGTTATATTTATTGATTAGAGTTAGTGTTTAGGCCAGACAAATTACCCAAAAAGGGGGAAAAGAATTTTTAAATACTGTATCCCTTTCGTCCAAATTTTCTTTTCAAAATAAAAAGGAAATGGAGATCAAAGGATTCAAGGCGTGAAGAAAATGAAAATCCAAATGAAGACTTCACCATAAGTGGTTTTTCCCTGATGCCTTATATTAGGACAGAGATGACTTTGCATTTCATGCCTGTCATATTTTACTTCTATGGCACAGATGGTTGGGTTGTTGAGGACAATATAGTAATATACTTGAAGGATGAGTGTAATAAGGACGTTGAGTAGAGCAGTACAGGTAATGTCACAAGGGAGGGCAAGACAATTATAAGTGCTAACGTTCAAAGATGAAGGCAGCCTCAGTTAAAAAATTAAAGTTTTTCAGAATAATCTTACAACATAAACATACACTTGTCCAAATCGAGAAAAAGAACAAATTCCTCAGGTAGACCATCGAAAACCATTGCCACCAAAGGCAGGAAAAACATTCCATATCACTATCATTTTACTTCAAAGAAGTACAAATCTACACATCCATTTTGTTGAAAACCTCTCTTGTATTTTACCAACTAACCTTATTTGCCCACATAAGGCCACAGGCATTACATAGAGTCCTTGGTCCAGCTGGTCCACGACGCATTGCTGGAGTGTTATTTTCACTGACACCACAGTGTTTACATCTACGTCTGCAAGTCAAGAGAAAAACAAGTAGGGGGAATAGTGTTTATGCAAAGGCAATTGAATAATAATCAGCACATTAGGATATTAACAAGAGAACCATGATTGGAACTCACACAGTTTCAGTATGAGGAGTGCCATCTTGATGTAAACTATGTGCAGAATCCCAATTAGATGAACCTGGGCTTTCTTTCAAGGATGCAAACTGCCCATTCTTTCGATGCATCCTGGCAGGACAATGAAAACTTAAAATCATTAGTTAAAAAGAACACATCAAAGTTTAGAAAGAACTGATAATCAAACAAAACGCCAGAAAGTTGAGCCTCTAAGTGGCACTCAAGTACTGATACACATACATGATGCCCCTCATTTCGTTTGGGGTTGTGCAGATTCTTTTCTTAAGAGAAACAAGTTCAGCACAGGACTCTGCCTGATAATAACGCAACTTAAGATTTCATCATCTAAGAGTTCAATATAACAGCATATACAATCAGGCAGATTTAGAAACCTCTATTCCGCCAAAAATGTCTCTTCTTGATGACAATGGACAGTTTCAAAACTTACTTAAAATTTGATTTCCTTCATACTTAAAATGCTATTAAAAATTATTAATATTAACTATACCACCAGATCTCAAATATACATATCCATGAAAAAATTTGCATAAAAATTTTCATGCATGATCAAGTACTATCCCATTTCATAGACCTGTACCCTAGAACTAGAAAGAAACAGTACTAAAAAACTTGGGAATTTAATTATCTATAATTTTAACCTTTTTTAAATTATAAACAGTCTTCTCTGAGTATTAATTGAAGTTGTCTCCAAGGCACCAAACTTATGAATGGCTTACAGAGACTTACCACACTTATTGAAGAGCATAGATGATAAGACAAGAGATAGAAAAATAAGAATCTCAACCAAGACGGATCCAAACTAACAAACTCTAAGACTAAGAAATGAATCTCCACTTCAGGGCAACAAAATAGTGCAGTGTAAAAATTCATTTTACCTCTGTGCCACCTCCTTTCGCACAGTGTACCTAATTTTCTTGTCAAAACATCTTTCCTTGCGTTTTTCTCTGAACCTAACCAATGAGGCTATTCTTCGTGAAAGATTTGAACGTTTTGGAGCATCGATCATGCCCTAAAGATTACAGCAGATAAGATATGAACTGAAGCACTAAACACAAATCAAGTCTATAAATATTCAAAATCTACATTACCCTGTTGCCTTGATCAAATGGTACTTCGACAGTAGACACAGCTGTTGGCACATCACGGCCTCCCAAAAGTAGCAAAACTGCTTGCACCTGCAATATAAATTTTACCACCAAGATATCCTCAGTAACAAAATCCTCAAACTTCATCCATTTAAAAGAGCCATGTAATAAGCTATTATGATGCATTATGCAACATGCCAAGAAAACAGAAGCAAGCATCAGTAAAAGAAAAGTATGGTCTACTTTTGATAGGCTGGTTTTGATACTAAAATTATATTTGTGATTTCAATTTTCAAGGACCCGGAGAAATTTTGTAACTCCATAAACTGAAAATCTGTAAAAGCTAAATTGCTGATCCTCCAACCTATTAAAGCTCAAAACTACAGTTGTTAAAAATTGAATTCAACGGAACTGACGAATTTAGGCCCAAATGCAATTAATTAGCTAATAAGACGACAAGAAAATTAATTAATGATAGCAATTAACATAAATTATCGAAATTAACTAAACTAGCCAGTTAAGAAGCTTCAGCAAAAGAAAGTTGATAACACCAAAAAAAGAAAAAAAAACCACGAAACTACCTTTTCAGGTGTCACAGCAGGAAACACGTAAACCTCGCCCTCAAAAGAAAGAGTAAGTTCACTAGTACGTGATGCCATGACAACTCCATGGTTAGCAACGCTCACTGAATTAACATTTGCATCTTCCACCTCGTCCATAGCATCACCACTGCCACCACCATCCTCGTACTCACCATCATCATCTTCTATGGGTATGGGACTTCCCCCATGGTCCTCGAATGGACGCGCCTGCAAAGGTCGTGGATTCACTGCCGCCATCAATTTCCCTCCAAATTCCCCACACGCACGAACTGTACCAGAACCGAAACCCTAATTTCATCACCTGCTCCATCGACCAAACATCGATTCCATCGCAAATTCTCAGAAACCGTGCAAATTCTTCACTTTCTTTCGAAAGCTGTGAGAAGAACCAATGCTTCGAGAACAAGATGAGAGAGAAAATCGAAAAATCTAACTCGAATAAGCTACGATCTGCAGGGAAAGCCCGCGTGTCTCCTTAAATATACTCAAAATGTGACGGCATGTCGAGGATTTTCCATTTTGATGCAAGTACAGAGGAGTTATTCCCTGTGACGAGGTGCACAGTTCGACCCTGCGGTATATTCGGAAATTAAAGTGACAATGTTGAACCCACTATATCAACGGTGAGATAATGAAAAGTAGAGGCAAGAAAATCTTTGATTGCTGCGATAACCCATGAAAAGTGCGATCTGACGGTTAGTGATAATAGCCGTAGGAAACGTCGCTGACGTTGGTAGTTTTTACAGTTTTGGAAAGTTACTATTTATGGATAGTTTGCTGGTGATTTACTCGTAAGTTGAAAACTAGCTGGTCGCTTTAAGTTTTGTCATTTGATTCGGAAGGAACATTTGCCATGTTGGTACCAAGTAGCAGCTTTTGTTTGGCCAGTTTAATGATGTTGATTATCATTGCAGACAGACAAGTTTCCTTTTCTGAACTATATTGCCATAACGGCCTATCACTAAATTGTCTGATGACATTTTTTACGGATGTACTAAATAAGTAATATTTAAGGTGTAATTTTTTTTCTCTTTATAAATTGTCACATTTACACTAGATGTTACAAGTAAGTTTTGCCACCAAATTTTGATCCTTATAAGAAAATTTCTTTTATTGTATATAACTAAAGGACTTTCATCCTACTTGTATATCTTGTAATTAATAAAATAATACATCTTGTCATAACAGTGAGTGAAAATAACTTCTTATTTGAAATAGTGAATGTTATTTTTTATCACACTCTCACATATAATAGTAAGAACAAATTAAATATTTTCTATTGTTTTATTTTTTTATGATTAAATTATTCTTTTACTTTTTGTAATGTATTCAATTTTTAATTGAGTTTTTATAATTCAAAAGTTTTAAATTAGATCCTTATATTTATTTTTTATTTTTAATTAGATACTTCATATTATTTTTCTATTAGATTTTGTTACTAATTAACACACTAGGATAATACTCTTTTATGTGATTTAAAGATTATTAATGTAGAACTTCCATACAATTTTTATTTGTATTTAAGTGATAAATAATTTAAATAAAATCAAAACATTTTGTGAAATTATTTCATTTTTAGAGGAAAATGATGAGTCTCTTATATTTCATGCCATAAACATTTAATAGATTATTATCTATGTGAACCAAATACTAATAAAATTTAACAAGAAAATAAGAATAAATATCTAATTAGAAATAAAAAAATAAGTATAAGAATCTAATTCAAAACCTTTAAATTATAGGAACCTAATTTAAGATTCAGTAAAATTATAAGGAGTAACAAAATAATTTAACATTTTTTTTATAGTTATAAATATAAGTAAATGAGACTAGTTATATGAAAGATATTTTTCATCAAAATAAACGAGAGCCAGTAGAAATCATGAATTGGATTTTTGATAAAGAAATAATTAAAATGTTATAACTTAGTGTAGAAAATAATAGATAGAAACTATTTACACTTACTTGACGGAAGTGTTGGATCAAAGATTCTAGAATTATTCATGCAAGAGTCACACACACCAATTGGGAAGTCTACCACTAGGGAAGACAACTCAATCTCATAACTCAAATATCTTATCAAAACTCCTTAAACTTCTTCTTAAGGTGTTAATCTCTTTTCAAATGATGATCTCTAGGAGAATTCAGATCCCTAAGACCCATGAATAACCCTTTAATTAATACCCTCATTAAATAAGGTTTATTAATAGAGATGTCCTCTTATACATGAATGTTGATATTCTATATACATTGATTGAGTTATTTATTCCACATATATATGAATAAAGATCTTAGTTTATGTACATGTATGGAGATTGTTATTTTATATAAATGAATTGAGAGTCTCATAAATTTGGGTTCAAAAGAATCTTCTTGGGTGCAAAGAATCCAGCATATTCCCACTTACCTATAAAGAGCTCAACCATCTCATTATTTTATTTCAAGAGCTTAGTTCATATAGACAAATAAGTCGTGCAACTGGCATATACACCTGTATTTGTGAGCTCTAAACTAGAAAACCACATGGGTTAGAATAAAGACATCATTATACAAAAATACAAATAAAAATGTCAAGATATATTGTTGTGCCCTTGACTTGTTTGTTTACACTAGATAAGAATATCTTAGTCGATCTCTAAAAAAAATATATATTTTAAATCCTATCTTATTATCACATGTATCCATAACTACGTCTAAAACTCCTACTAAGATGACATAACTAGTATGCTAGTGAATACATTGATTTGTGTAAATTCAAACACATCTTCCTTTTGTTCTTATGACATTTAAATCTAAGATGATTGCTTTTTCAATATTGTCCCTTTAACTCGCATCATTCATGGCTATAGGCAACACACTAGAGTAGCAACATCAATTTTTCACCTTATGTTAGTAAAAAATCACATATGATACAAATTAAAATTTCTAGATCACTCAATGATGAAGCAAGGATCCATTCGCTCATTTCCAAATGGTCGCCTGACACACGCAATATGAAATAAATGCTACGGTGGAGTGCTTTGTCACTTCAAAATGTATGTCTAACTTTTAAAACACTGTACAAGTTTTAGTTGTTAGCTATTTATGCACCTAACCTAAGTTCTTTATCTTGCTATCAGTAGTGTAAAAGAAAGACTCACACTTGACTTTATTTTAGGCTTCATGGATGTGGTAAAAAATCATCTATGTTGGTTTTAGATTAGTTAAACCTCATCCTGAACTTTATTCAGGGTGACTTTTAAGCTAAACTTGCTACCTAAGCATTGAAGTCTTATCAAGTCTCATCTTTGCTCGCTTCTTAAGGCGTCAAAAGTGATTGCCTGTGTGAGTGAGCTAATCTTTGCCTATCAACATATATCAAAATAAAAAAAATAAATATGTTGAAGAATTAAACAATCCATTTATCAATTCGAGAACATAATGTCTGAATAGATCATCAAATGAAAGTTATAATCTGTTAGTATGGATGCTCGAAAGATAATAAGTTATAATGGCATATAAATTACATATCTTAACATATTTAATAAACATTATATTTTGTCCTCTTTATCAATTTGGTTTTAATATATATGTGTATATATATATTGATATATGTATGCTATATTGGATAAAATATGATTATGTATAAATTAATTACAAATGAGATTGTAATTATGAAATGACTTATACATATAATTGCATTTCTAAATATCCTTAGTTATTGAATTATTGAGAAAATAGAATATCAATAATTCATCAGTAAATCAGCATATGTTATCCCACATTCTTTTGGAAGAATACATTGATCTCATATACTATAGATATGTTGATATTTGGACAAGACATATGAGTATATGTTTTGAAATATATAACTAGATTGACCCGTCATGAGAAACTATATGGAATGTTATTGTGTGTTAATGGATGTCTCATGTGAAAGTTAGTGTAAGTGATCACTTAAGATCAACACAAAATTTTATGTATAGAGTTGTGTACTTTGATATTCTAGACTTCACTCTTAAAGAATAGGTACGAATAATCTTTGTGTGCACCACAAAATATGTGAAGTTAGTAATTGATCAATAAAAGATTCGTCCTCCTTGGTAACAAGGAAAGATGTTCAAAAGATGTTTGATATTTATATTATGATCAAAATCATATGTCTATATATTAACACACATAAAAGGAGTTTTATGTATAATCAATTATGAAATAGCATATAGTCAGACATGCACATATAATTAGACGTTCAAATTTGGATACTTAAACTATACCCTAAGTTCAATTTGAATATCAAGAGATAAAGGGATTGAAACACACTAACACTTTGTCACAAAAGGCTTTAATTTTCACAAATTTATTCTTAACATTTGGATGATCATGATATTTTACTAGAAGCTAATCATAATCTATGAATTTATTTGAACAATTTAGGAAAATTATGTTTGAATTAAAAAGAATTTTAAATCAATTAAGCTTGTAGAAGGTTGTAAATAAATTAATTGTCAACCTGTATAGAAACCTAATGGGTCACACGCTATATAATCTTTTTAATCCAAAGTTAAAGGAAAAATCAAAATGTAAAATATTTTAAAATCAAGTGTTGAATTAGAGAACATCTTGAAAATTTGAAATAATTAATTAAGTATTATAATGTGATTAGAAGTGAGCTAATTAATGATTTAATAATTCTAATAGAGATTACAATTATTAAATATTAGTAAATTTCCAATATTAATTTTTAAATGTTATTAGAACATTTATATTAACTCTAAAGGAAATCATAAGTGAAGAAATGATTTCTCATTTAGAAAGTTATTTTCATTAATGAATTAAAATAATTTGAAAATCATTTTACAAGAGAGTTTATGAGTTTGAACTCATAATTTTATTGAATACAAAAGGAGAGCACATGAGGGTTAATGAGTTTACACTCATTAAGGAGTATGGACTCCTTAGGCCAAGAGGGTAGTACACAAGCTTAGAGTATCAACCCTAGTCCTATAACCCATCCACTTGTAAGCAAGGGGAAACCCTAACTTGTGTGCCACTCTATCTTGCCTTCACACTTGTGCTCCAATCTCTTTTATTTAAATAGGAGAGATTTAACCTTTTAACAGTGAGATAATACAATACACCAAGCACATGTGTTGTGCACCCCAAAAATACTATCTCAATGTGATTTATGCTCTCATATTCTCTTTACATTCAAACACCAACCCTAATCGAGTGAATTTGTGATTCCTTGAAGGGCTAGCACCTCTTAAGCTTAATGATTGATTTTTCTACTCTACCTATTGTGTGAATATTGGAAGAGGCTTTGAATCAAATTGGATTATGTGGATCACTATTGCTATTAGAGATCATATTTGAAGGAGTTGCTCGAAGACAATCTAGTGGACTTGATCATATGGCTTATTGAGAGTTCATAAAATTGCTTAGAAATTAAATTTAGATTTGAAAACTGGAGATTTCGAGAACAACTCTTGAGAAGATATAATTCAAATCACTACTTTTAAGTCTATTTGAATGATACAATACTTTATGAATTAATTAGTAAACAATATAATTTGAGTTTGGGAAAAAATTTTAAAAATTCTATTTTGCATACTTAATGCTTTTAATCTATTTTTCCTAACACAATAAACATAATCCAAGAGGCTTTACATGTGCAACAAATGAATCTCTTACATCAGTTATATGTGAAGTGGGACAAGTGCTCATTTGCCTAGAAGCACATCAAGTTCCTTGGGCACATTAGTAAGCATAGTGGCATCCGCATGAACTTGGAGAAAGTGAGGGCTATTCAAGAGTGAGAAGTTCTAACGAGGGTGACTAAGTTAAGATCCTTTTTGGGACTTGCGAACTACTATCATAGATTTGTGGAAAAATATTCCAAGAGGACAGCCCTACTAATAGACCTTTTGAAGAAAGGGATGGTTTGGTGGTGGACCGAGGTGTGCCATACCGTATTTTTTAGATTTGAAGTGGGCTATGATTGGAGATCTCGTGCTCACCTTACCAGATATCACCAAACTTTTTAAAGTTCAGACTGATGCTTCTAATTTTGCATTAGATGGAGTCTTACTTCAAGAGGAACATCTTGTTGCCTATAAAAGTCATAAGTTGTTGGAAGCTGAGTGAAGATATATAACACAAGAGAAGGAAACGGTAGTAGTAGTTTATTGCCTACGAATGTGGAGACATTACTCGATTGGGTCAAAGTTTATAGTTAAGACTAATAATACTGCAGTCAGTTACTTCTTTACCTAACTGAAGTTAATCCTAAAGTAAGGCCGTTGGTAAGAATTCTTGACAGAATTTGACTTCAATCTCAAGCATAAGGCAGGATAGACCAACTAGGTTGTAGATATCCTTAGTTGCAAGGCTAAGTTTGCGGTAATGACGTTGATGGCATACACACCTCATAGTCATGTCACTACTAATATGCAAGAGTCCATCAAAGAGAATCTTGCCAAACATCTAATGGCTCAAACTATCATAAACCTTGGACAAAAGGGAGAAGACTGTTTGTCTCCAAAGCTAGTGACTTGAGAAAGGTACTTCTAATGGAGTGTTAGGATACCTTATGGGTAGGCTATCTAGGATCGTAGAAAACTTATGCCTTGTTGAAGTAAGGTTACTATTAGCCACAGATACATGATGACACGATTGATTACATCAAAACTTGTCTTATTTGTTAATAAGACAAGGTCGTGAAAGATAAGATTGAGGGACCGTCAGAGCTATTTTAAGTACCCAATAGACCATTGGAGAGTGTCTCACAGGACTTTATTTACAGCTTTCTTAAAGTGGAAGATTTGTTTACTATCTTGGTGGTGGTATATCGCTTTTCAAAGTATGAAACTTTTATCACGGCTTCGAAGTATTGCACCGTAGAGGAGATAGCTCGATTATTTTTCAAGTTTGTGGTCAAGTATTGGGGTGTTCCCTAAAATATTGTGAATGATCAAGATAGCAAATTCGCTAAGATTTTCTAGTCTAAACTTTTCAACTTTCTCGAATCATAACTCAACATCTCATCTAGCTATCATCCTTAAACTAATGGCTAGACAGAAAGACTTAATGGCCTTTTGGAGAAGTATTTAAGGCACTTTGCAAGTGCTAATAAGAAGAATTGGCCGCAACTACTTGATGCTGTATAATTTTGCTTTAGTGCTCAAAAGACTTCTACTACGTATAAAAATCCATTTGAGATTACAACAGGTCAGTAGCTGTTCTTTCACCACATAGTGTCCGAGCCTTATAAAGGGGTTAATCCAAAAACATACCAATTCACTAAAGATTGGAAGTTGAATATGAAAGTTGCTCGAGCTTACTTTAAAAAAACATCAAAGATAATGAAGAAGTGGGCAGACAAAGGACACCAAGATTTAGAATTCAATGTGGAAGATCTTGTACTAGTAAAGCTAATGCCAAAATAGTTAAAGAGCCTTAAGACAAAAAATAAGAGATTGATTTGAATGTATGAGAGGCCAGTTCTTGTCATTACCAAAGTTAGGAAAGTAGCTTACAAGATTACTCTATCGAAGTGGCTAAAGATAGACCCTATTATTTATGTTAGTAACCTGAAGCCATATTATCCAAACACTACAGATTTAACTTGCAACCAGCCCATTATGCCAAAAGTCAACTTCAGTCAGCCAAAGCAAAAAATAGTAGAGAAGATTCTAGTAGAGCATACAGTGATTGTAAGGAGGCGCATGATAAGAGAATTCTTAATGAAATGGAAGGGTTTAAGAGATGAAGAGACCAATTGGGAGAAAGTTGAAAACTTAGTAGATTTCAAGGAGTAGATTCAAGCCTTTCAAACAACAGAGTTTACGTGGACATCGACTAACTGAGTGGCAGAGAATGTCACAAGTTGGCCTTGTGCACCAGTTCAGTAGTCAAACGTACTTTATTTGACATGAAACTTAGTGGATAAATCAAGTATGGTATAGAGGTCTTCTAACACAAATTTGGAGGCAATCCAACTTGTATGATATTTCTCTGATTTTTCCTCGTTTTGGGACTATTTATATAATTTCAACCAAGGTAACTTCTCCAATGTGAGTAGATAAATAAGCATATGATTGTAATCTTTAGATTTTTAGCTTTCAGTCAACAGAAAATAATGTACAAAACCCTTCTCGAGTTAAAAGAAAAGGCTTTATATCAACTCATAAGAAGTATGTCTAGTTTTGCCATTAAACCTTTTGCTCAAAATACTCTTTAAGAGAACAGTGTCCGATGACCCTTGGTGGAGAGTTGTGGCACTAATCTAGGGATCAGAGTATATAGCTTGGTGCCTCTCCTACATACTCTAAATTACTTAACAAGGCTTAATATGAATCAAAGAAGTAGCCCCTCTTCAATTTACATGGTCTCATATTTTATCCGATTTTGCCTACACATTCTCACATTGCATGTGTTATATTCTTAGGTGCTTTGTTGTGCTTGTTTTTGGCTTGTTTTGTACTATATGATGTGTTATTTTTGTCATTACGTAAGAATGAACTATTTGCATTGATTGTTTATCTTTTGCCATGCTCTTAATGCATTGTGTGGCTCAATATTTTGTCCCTTGGTGTCATGGAACTAACCATTGGCTGACTTGCTTTTAAGTAGTAGATAGCAAATATTGTATAGTCTAACTGGTGAACTTATCAACCCATGACACATAAAACCTCCTCTTTGTACTTGATGTTTATATCAAATTTCGTCCGAAACGAAACATTTCTACCTACCAAATTGTTCTACAAGACTAACTATGAGTCTCTCACATCAAAAGCGCACAATATCTTATTTTTTTTTCCATAACAAAAGATACGAAAATAAGTAGAGAGAATGCCAAATCGCTGTGAGGAGGAATGAAGCAGTTATCAGTTATGCAAACAACTTTCTGTCTCACATACTAAACATAGAGTGCTGATTTACCGATTGGCCCTAAGATATATCATACCGTTCGTCCTTTGATAACGTCCTTTATAAATTTTATGTTTCTCTTTTTTAATTTGAAAATTGATTAATCTCTCCATTTTCACCTTTGATAAACACAAATTAATTTGAAAATGTTTAAGACAGTTCATGTTATCAATTAGTGATCATGATCAATAAGATATCTGTCCTGTAACAAAGGTTTTATGTTTTAAAGCGTATTAAAGTAAGTCATTACTTATTCGAATTCAGTGCCCATATGCACCTCCTTGTCGATTCAGATATTATTCTGCAATATCAAGCTCCTCACATTAAGTTTAAATTTTTTTTTTTTTGGTTACTCTAATTAACTATAGAATAATTTCATAGGCAGCGAAAATTCTTAAGAAATTAAGTGTTTTTCACTATTAAATCACTTATTTTGTTTTAAAAATTTTTATCTTTTCATTTGACTCATCTATTTTGAGATTTAAAAATAAATAATCTAAGTAAAAACATTCAATTTCTTAAGAGTTTAAACTTTTTATAAATTATTCTCCATTATAACTATAATATATTTTTTAAATATAACTATAGTATGTGCCATTATGTCTATTTATGGAAAAATTTATTCATCCAACTTTTTGTCATTCACAATGTCTTGAAAATCAACGAGATTCAAACAATTGACAGAGAGATAAGTTGAAGAACTTTGATTTCATGTGAGAATTAAGACACATGTATTGAAGTTTATAATACACTCTTTGGAAGTTCTTCATTTTCTTGTTTGAACAACTTTAGGGTATTTGATAAATAGTTTTTAACTGATTTAAGTGAGTTTACTTGTTTAATTAGGCCAATTAGGTATATTTAATGTTTGGTAAATGATTATTTCAATAATTTTTGGTCTTTAAAAAGTTAAAAAACCTAAATTTTTTTAATTAATTGATTGATATTTAGGACACAAAAAATATAATTACCCCTTATTAATTCAATTTTTAACATTCATGCTCTTGACATATAGAAAAACCCTTATAAAAAGTATGCATAAAATATATTTTATGATAAATCATTTCTTAATTCATTCATGCGCATTAAATATATTATTTAGTTCTTTCTTCCTTTTCTCCCATTATCAACTTATAAGAAATAATAATATTAACAATGATAAAAATAATAATCAGTAATAATAAGATTTTTTTTACCTAAAATGATATATTTCTTAATAAAAAATTATAACTACTTGTTTCTTAAAAAAAAATCTAATAAATTAATTATTTATTTCTTAAAAGGAAATCTAATAAGGATAATAAAATATAATTATTTATTTTTACAAGAAAATTTAATAAATATAATAGATTATAATTATTTAATTTTTAAAGAAAAATCTAATAAATAATAAATTGGAATGATTTTTTCAAAAGAAAAAATATGATAAATAATTTTTTAAAATCTAAGATATATTAAAGTAAAAGAATACTCTAATAACTAATAAAACAAATCTATATCTTTATATGTTATTTTACCTATAAACAACTGATAGTAAGCAGCTGATTTTATTAAATATTTTTATACAAATAGTTAATGTTAACAACTGGATAAATCAACTAATACATTCAAATATTAATTAATTATTCATATAATAAGCTAACAACTAATGTAATCAGATTAACGTAATAAGCTAATTATCAAAGATGACTTCTATTCAGATTTATCTTTTTCTTCTTCATAGTAGACATAAATGCAAAATCTATGTGATGGCCCCAATTGAACTTTTGACATCAATTGCAAAAGCAATTTTTTTTTTTTCCAATTTCATTAAGTGTTCAAGTTCCATTCTTCTCCGTCAATTCATTTTTTAACATGCAATTGCCTTGCACATTTCTCTTTCGGCTAAACGAAATTTATTCCACCGTTTTTAATCTATCCCTTTTAATAAAAAATTAAAGTTATATGGAACTTTAAAATTTGATCAATTAAAAATAGCTGACATTTTTTTAAAAAAAAAAAAAGAAATCGATTAAGAATAATTACGATTTGAAAAGTCATTAATCTCTTTGAACCGTATAATAGTTTTGGTAACATGGAAAGCTTGGAACTTCTCCAATTTTTTCTTGTTTTATTCAAGAACCTTCAGTCTCACTCTCTCAACAAAAGCCTAAATCCTAGCAGATTGATCTTTCTCCTTTTGTTGTCACTCTTCCTCTCAACGTCTCCTTAATGTTGTGATTGCCCCACGAGGCATCTCTTCCTACTATAATCTTCGTTACAAGTTTACAAGTTATAAGATTACATACACAAAGTAATGAATGAAAACTATAGAATAAAAGAATGAAAGTTTTGATTTAGAGGTTTGTTTTTTTAAATGTTTTAAAGGTCTTGATTTACAGATTCCCATCTCTCCAATTTGTTTGTTTATTCACGATTGTTTTCTGTTCATCCTTAAAAAATTTCTTAATCGATTTTAACCAGCTGTGCTCACCATATTTCTTCCTCCCCTTGATTTTTGCATGCTTCATATCTGTAGCAGTCTCTCTAGTTTCTTTATAATCACACAACTTAAGCTCAAATGCCATCTAGTAATTGTAAAGAAATTTTGAATTGATTACGTCGTATTCTCTGGCATCCTGCTCCGTTCCTCCCTTCCTGGCCTGCTAAAAGGCAAGCTAGATAGAGGGCAATGCTCGTGGTGTCTTCCCAGTGCAAGTTGAGTCAAATAAACTTCATCTTGGCACCCTTGTCATGCAAGGATTTGAGCTGATTTCAATGTCCTTGATAGCTATCATCCCGCAGTTGCATTTTGCATTCGTCAGGTTAAAGGTAAGAACAACTTTTAGATCTGTATTTGTTGATTTCGGGATGGCTGATCCACAGGAATGAAACGTATCCAATACTATTACATTGGGAAGCAGGAGGGTTGAAATTCAAGGTAAATATACTCCTTGTAAAACCAGAGGTGTCCAGGTCAAACTCAAATTTCCAGTAGATCGTCAAGTCAAGTTTAAGTTTTCAGGTTATACATAAGAAAAATAACTGTCCATGCAAATTATCAAGTATTTAGAATAAGGCCTCTTATATTGACAAAAACATTTGCTATAACTGTACACTCTATTAGCCGAGCTGAATGAAATTATGACAAATCTACTAATGCCATAGACAATGATTGCCATCTTCTGTGACCTGAAAACTCATTGATCAGCCATCAAAGCTGGATTATCATTATCAGAGAAAGTAGCAAGATTGTTTGCAGGGATGGCGGTTCGGCAGTCTGAGTCATTACCTTCACTATCAACCTGATTATCAGGTATAAAAGACGAGGAAGTAAGCACTCATTACCTTGCAATTAGGAGTGAAAACATCTAAAACAAAGACTAAAAATCCAACTACAGTACACTGACTACACACCTGCTCAGCTGGTGCCAGAGAATGTTCCTGGTTCCTCTTAGAAAGGTCCCTCAAAGTACCCTGCAGAATTACATTGTCAAAGGTGGGGCTACTAACAGTACATCAATTAGTATTGAAGAAATTGCAGATTAACTTAACATAGTTGCACCACCCTCTAAAGGCGATAGACAATTCACAAACCCTTTTTTTTTTATATATATAAGTAGATTTCCAGAAACATCACCCTGAATTTGAACCAACAACACACATACATCCACACAGAGGGTTTGGAACACAAGCTGCCTGTTATCATCTCACAAAGTGAACATTTAAAATTTCAAGCAAAACTCTTTAGCATACGATTTTGAAAACCTTATACTGTAATTATTGAAGCACCCGGCCTATAGCTTCAAAAAAATTTTTCTTTTTATATAGAAAATCTTCAAAAAGATCTATAGCCAGCAATTAAAGGTCAAAACATCACATCAAGGAAGTAGTAGCCTGACCAGATGTGATGTCTTTTCTTAGAAACTACGACCACATATAATGAATACCCTCTCAACCTCAACACATGATTTTGTGCCACACCATAAGTTTCAGGTATCATATTAGTCACCTAATTAATTATTTATACCACGCTGCCCCTCCCAACTCCCTCCACTCTTAAGCCCTCATTGATATTGTTATGTTTATTTCTCAGTTGATTAATCTAAGGACTGAAGTTTTGGTTAGGAAAGCTTGAGGCAATCTGCCAGTTACATTAAATTTCAATTTTTTATCTTGAACATGCTGCACACACAACAAATATCGAAGACCCCTGCACAATTTCTGCAGAGCTTCATATGTCAATGCATACACAAGTCAAAGACTATGAGATCTAACAAGTTCAAGCAGCAAGTGAGGTGAATCTCTATCTTCTCCACTGTATTAAAAATTAAACTAGCACCCAGCAGGATAACTGCATAATGAGAATTTTATGTAACTGTCAAAGATCTATTAATAACAAGACATTCATTTTTTAATTTTAGTGATGTTAAATATTAGTTAATATGTGAAAAATAAAGTGCAGAAAAGATTTTAGTTCAAACTTCAAACCATTTGGAGAGATACCTACCCTATTTGCCCAGAAAAGCCCACAAGCATTGCAAAGTGATCTTGGACCAGACGGCCCTCGCCGCATCATTGGGGTGTTTTTCGAACTTATGCCACAATGTGTGCATCTATATAAACATACAATAAGCATAATGGTAAAACATTCAATAACAGGATTCAAAATCAAGCAAAGTGCTACATGCATAGAACTTCTGAAAATATGGCATAACTCAAAAGAATGATGTGATGTAACAGATTTGTTAGCCTTATAAATAAGAAGTCATGAGGAAATAGCTATACATGGAACTTTTGAGCAGTAGATACAACTCTATGCAATTGATACAACAGAGATAATTTATCATACGGGCAATAGCAGAATACAACAGATAGGGAAAAAAAAAATCTTAAGAGAAAGGAGAAGTCTTTTGCTATGAGATTTGGGGGTAATGTGAAACTCACGAGGTTTCTGATTGACTGTCATCCTGCCCTGAATCCTGGGCAGCACCCCAATTATCAGCTCCTTCTTGTTTTCTAGAGGAAGTAAATTGACCTTTATTCCGGTGCATCCTACATTTAAACATCAGATATTAAGAAACAAGCAATAATACATAAAACAGCTTTCACACACACACACACAAAAGAGGATAATGCTTTCTTTGGAATCACTTTTTCTAGAATTGATTTCATTTCATTTTAACAGAAATGAATTCTATAATTTGAAAACTATGCCAAATATAATGATTTCAATTCATTTGCAAATGAATTCTTTTTTGTTTGAAACATATTGAAAAATACATGAAATCCAATTAAAAAGTAGATTTTGATGGTATCATGGTAAATAAAATGCTAGAATGAGTAAAGTTTTTGATATAACATTAACATGTGTTTTAGACTAAATGAAATGAATTATAATGAAATCCTTGACAAATTTGATGGATTTCATAATAGCATAAATGTAATTAAAACAGGAATTGTAAAAAATGAAATGAAATTTCTTTTAACTTAATTTCAAACACCATTTAAAAAGGAAATTCATTTGAAAATGAAATGAAATCATTTTTTAACTGTTCGAAACAGGGGCTAAGATATTGTGCCCAAGAAGTCCATAAGACAATACAAGGCCCCTCAGTTGGTGATGAATGGCAAAAAAAAAAAAAAAAAGTACAAAAGAAGCAAAATCATTACCCATCTTCATTTACATTATGTATTTGTCGAAACTATTAAGTTATAAGCTCAGACTGTAATATTTAGTTGAACAAGTTCATATTAGCAAAACGACCAACTTTTCTAATAAAAACTCATTACATTAATTATCAGACCTTAGTGCAACTTCTTGACGTACACTATATCTAACTCTCTTATCAAAGCACCGCTCTTTCCTCTTCTGACGGAACCTACTTAATGAGGCTGCTCGCTGTGGTTGACTAGATCTCGCAGGATATTCCATTGAAACCTGCAGCAAGAGGCAAATTATTAGAAAACAAACAAACGTTAAACAGGCCACTTAGCACTCAGAGCTAATGTACAAATAAAGTGTTTACGATCAAGGACATACCCTTTGACTCTGAGGTGCTATCTCCATACATTGTGAACCTGAAGATAGTTCACATCCTCCCAAAAGTAATAGTACTGCTTGAACCTATTACGATAAACCAAATGCAAAACTTCTATCTTTAAAACACCTTTATGCGTTTAAATTTAAAAAAATATCAATTCACGCTCTAATAGACCTTTTGGATGCTGTAAAAATTGGAATGAAGGCAAAAGGCGAAACTTTTATCAAATTTACTCAGTTGCATGCTGCCTAAGCCCTACAAAAGGCAGAGGCTTGGTACCTTATTGGGTGTAAATGCAAATATGCCAGAATAAATACAAACCCTAAAAAAAAGCAACAGGCAAAAGGAAAATTGGTACCTTATCGGGTGTAACAGAGTCGAAGACATAGACTTGGCCACGAAATGACAGCGTAAGTTGGCTGGAATCCACAGGACCTCCACCACCAGCAACATATACAGTATCAGAGTTGACATCTTCAATAACGCCCCCAACTTCAGCAGCGCCACCGTCTTCGAGACCATGCGTTTCGTAATGAATGTGGTGATGGTTGTCAATGGATTCGGCACCGGCGCCGGGGATGTCGTCGTCTTCGCCGGCGCCGATCTGGTTTGGCAAGTTCATGGGCTGGGATTGTCCGTACATATTTTATTATTGCAGAATTGAAATAAGGGTTTATGATGCATTACAGGGAAAATAGGGGCAATGTTTGAAACCCTAACCCTAATGAGAGTTTGATTAGGGCAGTGAGTTTTAGTTTTGAGATTTTAGAAGGAGGGGAGAGAAATAGCGTATGGATGTCTGAATGTGTTTTTGAATGTAAAGAGGAGTTTTGTGTTGTGTCGGAGTTCCAAGAGAGAAAAGAGAGTGACGGCCAGCTCAGAGGACAACATGGGGCAAATAAAAAGTTACCCCAAAAGGTGGCGATATTTACAAGGTTTGCCCCTGCGACAGCAAAATTTTATAGTATCAAGTCGGAGATGG
Organism: Saraca asoca; assembly: GCA_026873985.1. Taxonomy (NCBI): domain Eukaryota; kingdom Viridiplantae; phylum Streptophyta; class Magnoliopsida; order Fabales; family Fabaceae; genus Saraca; species Saraca asoca. Next base: position 43,281 of record JANHAO010000243.1, read on the forward strand.
AGTTGATTTGAGGCCCAAGTTTAAAAAGTCCTCCATATTTAAGATGTCACTTGATGGGAAGCAAGTGAAATTTAAGCTTAGGCTTAACTTTATAACTAGGCAAACTGCAAAGGAAGCTGTGCATATATGTGGGCTTTGCCAAGACAAGTTTATGTGGATAATGGATAAGGATAACAAAAAGAGTTTGGTTGTGAAGTGCAAAGATGAATGCCCATATTACTTTAGGATTATCTTAGACACTTAATGACAAGTATGGAAACTAAGAGTCTTGAATGGTGTCCATATATGTCCAAGACAATCTAGGAATCCTTTAAGCCAAAATCAAACTTCTAATTAAAAAATTTATAAATACAATCAAGAAAAATTCAGATGTAAATTATAAGATAATATAAAGTGATATAAAGAAGGAATGGAGTGCACATTTAAGCAAAGAATCGACATATGGAGTTCAAAGGAAAACATTGAAGTTAGTTGAAGATTCAACAGAAAATTAATAAAGCAAACTTATAAGTTATAGGCTTGAATTACTCATGAGTAATAAAGATAGCTCTGCCATCATCAATGCTAGCAAGGGTAGATATGCTAACAAATTTTGAGAGAATGTATATATGGTTTTTAAGGCTGTGAGAAAGCATTTGTAGATTATTGTAAGTTCTTGATTGGTCTAAATAGTTGTTTCCTTAAAAAGGTCAATGCTAGACATCTACTTGCAATTATAGGGAAGGATAAAAACAATCAATTGTTTCCAATTGCCTTTGCAATTGTTAAGTTAGAAAATAAAGACTCATAGGGTTGATTTTTTGGACTTGTTACTAAGTGATATAGGCCATGTTGCCAAGCACAACTGATCATTTATTTCAAATCAACACAAAGTAACTTCATACACATTGGTTATGTTAAAGATCTTATAATTTTTGCTTATGAAAATATTGCTTAACTTTCGTTTTTGCTAGTTATGTAGGGCTTGAATCACATTATTGCTTCTTTGCATGAAAGGATTGAACAAAGGTTTTGTTTCAAACATATGTGCTCAAGTTTCACCAAGAAGTTTCTAGGAGATGACTAAAAAATTTCTCATGTGAAATGTTGCAAGAGCCACTACTGTAACAAAATTTGAAATGATCATGGATAAAATAAACAAAAAAAAAATTGATAAGAAATCTGGGAAGCACTTAATGGAGTTTCCACATTCACAATGGAGCAAATTTGCCTTCTCTCCCAATAGCAAGTGCCACTTGCAGGCAAACAATATGTGTGGAGCCTTCAACAATGCCATCCTTGAATATAAGGATAAGCCTATAGTTCAGTTATGTTAAGACATAAGACATTACCTAATGGAGAGGTTGATAAAAAATAAGAAAAGAGTATAAAGATATAAAAGAACATTGTGTCCCAAAATTAAAACTATTTTGGAAGATATGAAACTTAAAAGCAATGCTTGGACACCAATTTGGGCTGAGGATGATAAGTGTGCATTTTTTAAGGTTGAGAAGAAACCTGATAGATTTATTGTGAATCTTACTAAAATGACTTGTGCATGTAAACTATGGAATATTATTAACATTCATTGTTGTCATTTAGTAGCTGCAGTGGCCTGGTTCAATCACAGTCCAGAGCAATATGTGCATCATTACTATAAGTAAATATTGAACTTGTGATATCATCTTATATATGTAAGTAACATTTTACTTACTATACCCTCTTCTTCCTTTGACTTTGTAGCAAGAAAATATATATGTAGTGCTATTAGCAAATTATTTATCCCATTAATGAACCAATGTTGTAGTTAAGGACTGATTTCTAAACCCATTTAGCTACCATAACTGAGGAGATATGCAAGTAGGCCAAAGAAAATAAGAAAAAAGAATTCACATGAAAAGTCTCAGGATCCTATTAAGTTGAAAAAACATCTTATTACATACAAATGTGTAAGATGTCAGAAATTTAGTAATAATGTTAGAAGCTATAAGGGAAAAACAAGAGCGGATAGAAAGATTCCTATAGGAGGCAACAAGAATTTGTCAAAAAAAATTACTAGGACAACCTCATTCCAGCTAGTTGTAGCTACAGCAACTTCCAAGCCAGCATCTAAGGCAACAACATTTAACAAAAATTATAAGAAACAACTCAGCATAAGATCTTTTAGTGACAATAGTAGATTTTTTGTTTCAAAAGAGACATTGCAATTAGTGACCTAGGGAGGCAGAAAAAGACTAATTGGATTTGTTACCCTACAAGAGTCCCAAAGTGGGAGAAATAGGACTCTTTAAATTGTCATTGTTGTCTGCCGTGTATATAGACATTTAAATGAATCTTATTTTGTTGTCTGTTGAGCCATTACATTAGCCTTATTTTGTTGAACCATTATATTAACATTCTTTTATGATCTCGGTATAACAGTGTGTTTACCCAAGTTGAAAGTGTCTTTAGGTAGAACATATTTTGTTCTAGATTAATTATCTTATTAAGTCGAACATGGTTTGGTGTTGCAATGCACAGGATATGAAAGTCATGTGATTTAGCAAGTTGCACGTAGATAGAGGGATGAATCAATCGGTCTCGTCAAATTGAAACTATAGCTGGTTTACTACTAATCAGTTAAACCGTGCCATTAAGTTTGAATTTTAAAACACCGAAAGAGAGCAATCCTCCGATGTCAACCCCACTGAAAGTGTGAATCCTAGACCGGACCAAGCCGCTTTAGCAACAATGCAAGTTGTAAGTTTTAAAACCTTTCCTGGCCTAACCCCCTGATTGGTACCGCAGAAAATGGGCGGAAAAGGAATTTCCGTGGAAAACAAGCAGGAAAAACAGTATTTTATGCTGATTGTTTCATCGCGGAAAACAGTTCCCGCAGAAAATGAGAGGAAAACAGTGACGTGGGGCCCGCATGTTTTTTTTCCGCGCACGAGTGCGCTGAAAACGCACGGAAAAGCCACCCAACCCCGTTCACACGCACAGACTGGCCAGTTTTTTCTTTTTTTTTTTTTCATTTCTGTTTTTCTTATTTTTTTGTGAAAAAAGAAAAAGAAAAATAAAAAATAAAAA
>JANHAO010000244.1:0-46456 GCA_026873985.1 Saraca asoca
TCAATTTAATTCAATTCCTCCATTAAGAAATCCAAAATTTTCACAAATAAAACAATGAAACCACTTTAGACAAAATAACAAAAATGACTAATAATAAAGATTGATTTATACAAATCACTCTCATACTTCAAAAATTTAAGTCTAAAAGTCATCAAGATAACTCTATTTTCATAAAGTGATCACTTTTCAACGTGGCTTAGCCAGATGCAAAGCCTACGTCCATGGTTATATTATTTCTCAGTATTTTGTTGAGTTTTCAGTATTCTATTTATATTATCTTGTGTCCTTTTATAATGATTTCAACCCCCTTTTTATAGTAGCGGGGTGTTACAATGCATTCTATAATGGAAATGAATCATAAATTAGTTACAACAATTAATAACAGATTTCTATTAAATAAGTAATTGAATGGTCTTCTTTGAATTGATGGCTAGGAGGGCATGCTTTGAGTTACGGGCTAGATCTCATCCTTAACGACCTGAGGTTGCTGCTTTGATGCTTGTTGACCAGCGATCTGAGTTTGCAACTGGTAACCTGATACTTTGTTCTTATGACCTCAATCTTGAATGAGTTGGGCCCTTATTAGCTGGGCTTATTCATTGAGCTTTTACCAACCCATTTGTGTGGTTCCAAAAATACCCACAACATTAGCCCCCCAGCTTTTAGTGCGGTTTGTGGACTAGGAGTTATAACTTGCTAGTAAAAGCTGGCAATTACGATTTACCTTGCCGTCATTTAGACTTCTGTTTAATCATTTTATCTGCTCGTACCATCATTACCGCATGAAATGCACACATTTTCCTATGCCCATTAGCATGGCAATGACTGAGTTTTGTTACTAGCTGGACCGTCAGATTGAGGGCAGTTAATCAATCTCTAAATCAAACAGTGAGGCCATCCAAGCTATATAAGGTGAGAAAATCCTTTTTCCCTCTTACTTTTGAAAATCGACGCTTTGCTTCTTAATTGTTTCCCAAGTTCTCAAACAGTCACCACTGTTCTTGGCTCTCCTGCTTCATCTAGTTTGCCATCGAATATTCAGATTATCAGAGACCAGTCTTACTTACCATTTTCTTCTCAAAACTCATCTCGTTCTTTTGATACAATAAGCTTTCTAAAACTCTAAGCTTCTGCTTTTTAAAAATGCTTTGTTCTATGGGTTTTTAGTATTTTGTTGTTTAGTTCGACGGTGTGTGCTCGTTTGTTGCTAGAAATTTTGTCTGTTAGTTTTAGGGCTGCAAACTATTGAATTTAGCTTTTTATTTCCCAAGGTTTTGTTACTTGATGGGTTCGTCGATCGAGCCCCCCTATGTTTCAATGATCTAGGTTTTAGATATGGTGATCCAAGGCATGTTTGGCCTATTACAAAGGAAACTTTATTAGTCTTAGCTTTTAGGTATGGTCTGCTTGTAGCAACCTAACCATTCCTTCTTCTTGTGTAGATGCCTGCAGCTCATAAACACCGAGGTTGCCAGGTAGGGAGTGTCGATGAGTCAGATTCTCCAATTCGAAGTGAAGAGCTGGTGCACACCATAGATGAAGCAGCCTCTAGAAGTGGTGAGGTCATTGAAAAATTTATTGCTCATCCTGACCTTAGTGATGGTCAGCAGGTCATTAGGGATCAAAGGTCTCCAAGTTGCAAAGGTTCAACCTTTGAAGGCCACCAACCCCTTTTTCTACTCAATCTATTGACTGTGCTATTGCTGCGACCTCATGGGATCCTAATGCTATTACAACCCTTGCACTAAAAGTGAATCTTCTTTAGCATTAGTAGTAGCATCCTCGCAAATGCTTATTCCCATCTCATATCCTAAGATGGTTGAGGCGATTGAGGTCACATCCCCATCTGAGCCCCTTGCCAAAAAATAAAGAGTGGACAAGGGAAAGAGAGTTATTGCCACTTTAGAATAGGTGGCACCTATGGTCGAGACCAAGAAGCAACCTGTCAGTCTTAACCTAAAGACATAGGAGTATTATGACTTCTTTCAGGAGAATATGGAGCTGATCCTGGGGCCCTGCACTAGAGCATTGGAGTCTAAAGAGTTTTTGGGTGAAGCATTGATGGGCTACATAGCTCATCATGGTCTGCTAGTAAGTAAAGTCCTTTCACCTTGGTTCTTTTGCCTCTTTGTAATCTGAGTTGACCATTTGATTTTTCAAAGCATGCTAGGAGCAATAAAGCTGATGGATGAGCTTCTAGCTTAGGAGGAGGGGAAGGAAAACTTGAGGGCAACTTGGCCACTATAACTGCTAAGGCGTTAGAATTGAAGAACAGAACAAGAAACATCAAGGCCACTAAAAAAGAAATTGAGGATGCTCTATCTCGCAAGGTGGTAAATCACAAGGCTGTCACATCCAGCCTTACATCAGACATCAATAAAGTAATTGATGAGCTTATAAAAGTAAAGAGCAAACTGAATACGGTAGTGCAACGAGCTAAGACTACTAAGAAGAAGTATGAGGTAGCAAGGGATGAAGTTGTTCTAGAAAAAGAAGAGGTCACTCAGGTTAAGGTAGAAACAACTAAGCTTGTTGCAAAAGCGAAAGAAAATGCAGTATTTGAAACCAGTACCTCCTTCTTATACACTTTGTGGGAGTAACACCCAAAGATGAACTTCTCTTTTTTTGGTGGGGATGTTCTTCATGCCATAAAGGGCTTCGAGGAAACTGTGAAGGCTACTTCTTCTGATAAGGGTGTGAGGTCTGCAATTGGAGTTTTTCCTAATGAGGGTATGATTCAAAAAGAGAACAGCTCGCGAGTCATGGAGACCACTAAAGACCAAGTGATAGACAACCTGCTCACCCCATATCTAAACTTTCCAGCCCACCAGAGCGCAACTTTTAAAGTCCAAACTCCTTAGGCCATGACTATAGCCAGTTAATTTTTAATGTAACTATGAACTTTCATCTGTAACTTTACCTCTTTGAAGGAGGTTTTTCTTTAATGAATCTTTATATTGTTCTAACTTTATTCTTCTCAGTTTCCATAGTTGAATGCTCAATAGGTCGTAGATAATACCTCTGTTAGCAAAGCATGAATAAATGGATATTTATCGAGATGAATACCTAGTAGGTTACAAACAATAACATTTAGGTTAACATGAATATGCCTTAGCAAGAAATCTTGTTGCCTAGTAGGTCACATAATGCACCTCAGCTAGCAATCGTGTTGCCCAAGTAGGTCACATGAATGTACCTCAACTTACACGAGCCGAGTGCCTAGGTAGATCACATGAATGTGCCTCAGCTTGCATGAGTTAAGTGCCTAGGTAGGTCAGCACGCTTGTTTTTGTCAAGTTAAATACCCAATAGGCCACACCTCAGCTAGTAATGAATGCCCAGTTAGTTGCACCTCAGCTAACATTCCATGATTTTTCTTTTTTTTTTTAGCTCACTTCCTGTATAATACTTTGTTAGGATTTTATTCAAAAATTAATAAACACATACATAAAAATTTAAGGAAAACTTAAGTGCTTTTATTAGTTTTTGAATAATATTATAGGATTAGAAGGGCAAGCTAAAATCTCTATTGAAAATACGGGCACAGATGCTCAGTATTCCAAGCTTAAGGAACTTCAGTCCTGTTCATATTCATCAGGTGATAAGCTCCATTTCTCAAGTTTTCCTTGATTAAGTATGGGCCCTCATAGTTCAAACCTAGTATCCCATCACTAGCCCTACGATCTCCAAGAAGAATAAGGCACAGTACAAGATCACTAATTTTGTAGTTCCAAACTCAGACCTTCCTATTGTAGTATCTCGTGACTCGTTGCTAATAGGTCATGACCCTGAGGCAAGCTATTCCTCTTGTCTCTTCTATGAGGTCGAGGCTTGCAGCAAGCAGCTGATCATTATTGTCTAGACTAAATGTAGCTCATCATTATGAAGTTACTTCAAATTCTGCTGGGATCATGGCTTTGGATCCATACACCATTGAAAAGGGAGTTTTTCCTGTAGTGTTGCGAGTTGTGATTTTATAAGCCCAAAGCACCTTTTGTAGCTTATCTACCCATGCTCCATTTTTGGCCTCTAACCTCTTCTTCAAAATCTGTTTGATGATCTTGTTGACATACTTAACTTGTCCATTAGCCTAAGAATGGTCTACAATTGAGAAGCTCTTCACAATTTTGAGATCGTTGTAGAACTTGATGAACGACTCACTATTAAACTGGGTCCCATTGTCAGTCATGATTTGCTGAGGGACTCTAAACCTATAAATAATATTGATCTGTACAAACTTTTTAATCTTTGTAGAAAAGATTTCCACCAATTCCTTTGCCTCTGCCCACTTGGTGAAATAATCAACAGCAACTACTGCATGCTTTCACTTCATGCGACCTATTGGAAGTGGTCCACTTAGGTCCAAGCCCCAAATCAAGAAGGGCCATGGACTGACCATCTATTGCAGGTAGGCTGGTAGAGCTCGTGGAACCTTGGCAAACCTCTAGTACTTGTCACACTTTCTCATGAGGTCAATGACATCCTGCTTCATTGTAGGCCAATAGAATCCTTGCCAAAGTGCTTTTTAAGCTAGAGATCGCCCCCAGCATGATTTCTACAATGGCCAGTGTGAATTTCCTTCAAAACGGTGTCATAGATGTGGCCATCTATGCACCTTAAGAGTGAAGTTGAAAATCCTTTTTTATATAACATATCATTGCTAATACAATATCTAGTTGCTCGAGCTCACAAACGATATGCTTCTAACTTGTCTTCTAGCAACTAGCCATGTTGTAGGTAATCTACGATCAGATCCATCCATAAGTCCTGTGCCATGGCAATTGCCATCATAGCATCCTTTTAATCCACGCTTGGTGATGGAAAAAAACTCCACTAGGATTGCCTCTAAGAAATCTGCATCCTTGGTTGTGGCCAAATGAGCTAATGCATCTGCATGTGTATTTTAAGCTTGTGGAATCTAATTAACCTCATAACCCCAAAAAGAGCCAAGAAGTTCCTGAACTTTCTGAAGGTAGATAGCCATTTTTTGATCCCCTTATCTGATACTCACCTCATATGTGATAGACAATGAGCGAGGAATTACTGAATATCCTTAGATTTTTAGCTTACGTCTCTCTTGCCAAATAGAGCCCTACTAAGAGTGCTTTATATTTTGCTTCATTATTCAAGGCCTGAAAGCCAAATCTCAATGCATCAAGGATTTTGTGTCCCTCTAGGCTTATCAAAAGCACTCTTGCCCCAGCCTTCCACTTGCTTGACAATTCATCAACATACAATTCCCAATACAAACCCTTTAAGGTCTCTGCTTCCTTTTCCATGGGCCCTGTGAACTTTGTAATGAAATTCACCAAGGCTTGCCCATTGATTACCAATGTGGGCTTGTACTCAATATCAAACTGTGCCAGCTCAATTGCCCACTTGAGCAAGCAACCTGAGGTATCCATCTTTTGCAAGATCTATTTGAGTTAGAATTGTGTGAACACCTCTATGCATAAGGTCATAACTTCCTTGATGCAATCACGTGGCAGTAGGCAAGCTTCTCCATTGGTGAGTACCTTGTTTCAGTATCTAGCAACCTCTTGCTAATATAATAAATCAAGAATTAAGCTCCACCTTCTTTTTGTACCAAGGCTACACTGAGAGCGTGCTGAGATACTCCCAAGTAAATGATGAGTTTCTTACCTTCCTTTGGTTTGGACAAAAGAGGAGTTTGACCCATATACTCCTTTAGCTACTGAAAAGCAATCTTACACTACTCAATCCACTCAAAGTGTTTCATTTTCTTTAGCACATCGAAAAAGAGGATGCACTTGTATGTTGCTTTCGAGATGAACCTGCTGAATGCAATGACCTACCTTTAAGGTTCTGCATGTCCTTGACTCTGGTCGGGGACCTCATGTCAATGAGTGCCTTGATTTTCTCTAGATTCGTTTCAATTCCCCTATTATTGACCATGAATCTGAGGAACCTTCCTGAAGCCACCCTAAATGCAGACTTATGTGGATTTAGCTTCATTTGATACCTCCTCAGAATTTGGAATATCTCCCCTAGATCGCGGACATGATTGGCAACCTGTTCAGACTTCACCAACATATCATTGACATACACCTCCATCATTTTTCTGATATATTCCTTGAACATCATATTCATTAATTGTTGGAAGGTTGCCCCTGCATTCTTCAGTTCAAAGGGCATCACTTTATAACAATACAGCCTGTGGTCAATGATGAATGAGATGTGTTCCTTATCTTGTGGGTTCATGGGGATCTGATTGTACCCCAAGTAGGCATCTATGAAGTTGAGAAGTGAGTGACCAGTAGTTGTATCCACGAGCTAATCAATCCTTTATAGGAAGAAGCTGTCCTTTGGACACACCTTGTTAATGTCTATGAAATCGATGCAGATTCTCTATTTCCCATTCTTTTTTTATGAGCACAGGGTTAGCCACCTAGGTCAAGTAGCAGGCTTCTCGAATAAACTTATCGGTTAGAAGTTTATCCACTTCCTCCTTAAGAGTGACATAACTCAGTAATCATAGGTCTCCTCTTCTAATGAACTAGCTTGTGCTGATCATCGATATTAAACTTATATGACATGACTTAGGGTCAATCCCCACCATGTCTTCATGGTTCTAGGCAAACATGTCTAGGTTCGCCTTAAGAAATTCAACTAATCGAACCTTCATATTTGGAAGCAAGTTTTTTCCTAGCTTGAAACATCTCTTAGCATTTGCCTTACTAACCTGTACGTCTTTGAGCTCCTCTACTGGGCCAATTGCTCTATCTACATCTATCTCACAGGGTTCAAGATCATAGCTAACCTTTGTTATGCTTATAGCTCGTGGTTCTTCGCTAAAAACCACATTAACCTTTTTCCTTCTCACCCTTAGCTTGACCGCATCCTTATAGTAGCGTTGGGCTATGTGTTGCTCACCTTGCACACATCCAACTCCATTGGGCATCAGGAATCTGATGGTAAGTGTCTTGGTTAACATGACCATGTTTAGGTCATTCATTGCAGGTCGCCTTAACACCATATTATATACTAAGGGACAGTTTATAATCAAGAAGTCCTCCAGGATAGTGGCTCGGCAATCTGAATCTCCTAGAGTAATGGGGAGCTTGATTTGCCCCACTAGTAATATTCCATCCCCTATGAAGCCATAGAAAGGCTTGGGGGAAGGCTTCAACTGACTCGTGCTCAATTCTATCTACTTGAAGCACCCCTTATACATAACATTCATCGAGCTGATAGTATCAATCATTATTCTTCGCACCTCGGTGCCACCAATTCTATCTCAGATGATCAACACATCATTATAGGGAGAATGTATTCCCCGTACATCTTCATCTGTGAAGGTGATGCTATCTGAGGTTATCCTTACTTTCTTGGCAAGTCTTTCATATTCACTATGACTTGTGAGTAAGACATGGCTTGCTTCTCACAAATAGCAGTTGTGCAACCTATTTGATGTGCCTACGATGTGAGGCCCACTATGAATGGTGAATATAGTCTTTACTGAGGGTGCCTTCTCTTGTTCAGGAGTCTGTTAATGTTGGTGCTGCACTGGTTGCTGGGATTGTTAAGGTCACTGTTCCGAAGGTCACGCCACATAGTCCCTTAAGCAACCTCTCTTGATGCGATCCTTAATGGCATCCTTGAGCATCCAGCACTCCAAAGTATTGTGCCTAATCTCATCATGATAGGCACAAAACTTATCTCTATTCCTGAGCCTGTTGGGAGTTCTTAGGGGTATGGGCTTCCCAAAGTCCTCTCTATCTTTCTCTATTGCAAAGATCCTATCCTAAGTATCCGATAAGACGTTGTAGCTATTATGATGACCTTGACACTAAGGTTACTCACTCTTGGCCTTTTTTGTGGCCTAGCTATCAAAGCCATCCTTCTAACCCTCTTTGTTGCTCCTGTCATTACTTCTCTTTTTGTTCTGGTTGGAGCTATTTCCTTCATCCTTTTTGTTGGACTTCTTTGGGCCAAAGGTCTCCTCCCATCTGATTTCCTTAGCAGCTTGTTCGTAGAATTCACACAATTCCCTTATTGGAGACTTATATATACTCTCGTATAGTTTCCCATCCTTGTGCAATCCTATCGAGATCATTGTCAAGATTCTTTCATCTGAGGGATTCTCTACATTGCTAACTTCACACCTAAATCAGGTGATATAGTCTTTTAGTGATTCATTTTTCTACTAAAAGACTGTCGAGAGGTGGCAGGATAGTGTGAGCTATCTTTTTAGTTCCTTATATTGGTTATTGAATCTCTTTTGGCATTCTTCCCAACTGTGAATGCTAGGAGTTAGGAGACTCCTAAGCCATTTTTGAGGTATGTCTCCAAAGGTAGTTAGGAAGATGCGACATTTGACTAGTGGATTAGTCGTTTGAAGATCCATCTAGACATTGAACACATCTAGGTGGTCATATGGGTCGTTGTCCCTATTGTACTATGAGATGTTAGGGATCTTAAACCTACTAGAAAGAGCCTCTATCTCAATCTCCCAGGTGAATGGTGTCCTCTCCTCGTAATGGTCTCGACAGTTCTGAATTATAGGGTGTTTTTCTAACTGTTGTACCCTCTAAAGCAGCTTTTCCACCATCAAGTCTTGTGCCTTAGAATGACGGCTGGTGGATTGATGGCTCCTTTCACCTCTCTGGTCATAGGAGTGGCAATCTTAGATTTTAGGCCTTCTGCTATCCTCGTGACCCAGTGTGTGTCGGTCTAAAATACATCCCCTATTGGTCTTGTTTGAGCCTTCCACTCAACGCGAACCCTTACATCACTATTTTTCTACATCATCTTCACGAGTTCGGCATTCCTCCGACCTCAGCGACAAATTAGAAGAGCAAATTGAACCAACTTGCTGATGTTCTCCTCTGTTTAGCCTCTCCTCTTGAGCTCTTTCATGAGGCTATTGGAGTACCCTTCTAAGCGCAATGACCTCAATTTGTCTTCATGTACCCTAGGCCTGTGCCTAGGCTAGTGCCTTAACTGTGTCAGCCAGTTCCCTCACCGTATTCTCCAGGGCTTCTTAACGCTGACGCCACACTTACGCTCTATCAATCCTTGGGATAATTATAGCAAGCTAGCAAGAGGCCAATGGAGCCATTCTAACGACAACTCTTGTGGTAGGGGTAGCGGAAGTGCCTGCCCTAGGAAGGACTAGGCCTCCAACTGGTAGCATATCCCATTGATGTTCCACGTGACCCTCAGGCTGGTCAACAGCAACATCTAAACTCCTAGTTGCTCTTCCTCTAGCCATTACAATTGAGCAAGAAATCAAAAAGAATGCAGCTTTGTGGCCCTCCTTCTAGTGCCAAAATGTTGATGTCTAAAATTGGTCAACCTAAGCCCAACACCCCAAACTGCAAGTTGTAAAGACAAATTCGTAAGGAAGAGAGAGAAAGAGAGAAAGAACAAGGGACAAGCTTTTTAACATGGTTCAGCTAGATGCAAGGCCTACGTTTACAGTTATATTTTTTTCTTAATATTTTGTTGAGTTTAGAGTATTCTGTTTGTATTATCTCGTATCCTTTTACAATGATTTCAACCCCTTGTTATAGTAGATAGGCTGTTACAATGTATTCTATAACGGAAATGAATCATAAATTGGTTACAACAGTTAATAATGAATTCTTATTAAATAAGCAATTGAACGGTTTTCTCTGAATTGATAGTTAGGAGGACATGCTTCGAGCTGTGGGCTAGATCTCATCCTTAACGACCTGAGGTTGTTGCTTTGATGCTTATCAACCAACAATCTGAGTTCGCAACTGGGGACTTGATGCTTTGCTCCTATGATATCAATCCTGAATGAACTGGACCCTTATCAGTTAGGTTTGTTCATTGAGCTTTTACCATCCTATTTGTGTGGTTTCAAAAACACCCATAACAATAGGTTTCAATACAAATATTGTGTCAGAAACATATTTATAAATGTGTTATATTTATCCCTTTCACTTATCTTAAAATAATCGTGGCAATACCATTTTTCACAACTATCTAAATAATTGTCACAATATTATTATTTATCATAAATAATATCTATCTAAATATTTTTCACAACTAATTAAGATATATATGTAAAAGATAATATCAACCATTTAAACGTCACAATACCATTTTTCTTCTATTCAAATTAAGTATGTAAATACATTATGTTTTGTGTCTTATGCCTACTCATATATAGAATTTGCCAATATTCAACAAGATGAGTGACATAAGAAGTAAGATCAGTTTAACTTTTGTTTTGCTAAATAAATGTTGAACAATAATTTAAAAAAAGTTAGTGTCGCATTATTATATATTAGAAAATAATAATTGATTATAAAACCATGTGTTAATCTGTCGTTTCCAGTGTCGGTGCTTGTACAAATCTTAAGTTCACCTGTATCTTTATATCAATTGCCTAGAGAGTCGCCTATTTAGATAATTCAACATGAATTTTTTATCTTGAGGTCTTTGAAAGACATAAATTGATTTGTACTTTTGCCTTTTATTTTTGTTTTGAACTAAAAAAGATTGGTCTGAATTTTTAAATCATTTAATTAATTATATGTAGATACTGAGAATCTATGTTTCACGCATATATAATAATAATAATAATAGTAATAATAATAATAATATTTTTCAATTATTACTTTTTTGTTTATTATTATTTTCTTTTACAGCCTTGAGGTATGGTAGTTTACGGCATTGATCCTTTTGGCTGGATACGTCAGCCTTGTAGTCGCTTCTTCGGACCAATGATTCATCCCATCATCAATTCTAACATTAATAAGTAATATTTGTATATTCTAATTATAATTATAATTATAATGTGAATTCTTATTTTTGATAAATCTAAAGAAAATAATTATCAATTATAATAATAAATGTACTAATAGATATAAATAATATTAATAAAAAATTATTTATATATTTTAATCATAACATGTATTTTTATTTTTATTAAATAAAAAATAATTATCAATTATAATAATAAAGGTGCTTATAAATATAAATAATACGAAGTCACCAACACCACATCCGAAAAATGAAGAAATCCATCTTTAGGAGACATTCAATATTAAATTATTATATCATGTTTTTTAAAAGAAATTACTAGAAGTAAAAGATTGAAGACTCAAATCATGCTATCATTTTCACTCTTATGATAAAAATCAAGTTTTAGCATAACTTTGTGCATTTGTATTCTGTATCTATCAAGATTCAATTAAAAGAAAGCCAAAGGCTTTGGTAGCTCCATAAAAATAATGTTACCGATAGCAAGTTATCAGCATCTTTCATTCTAGTGAATTCAACCATTATTTTGATGGAATCCATCAAAATAAACAATCTTAATGCCTTACTATCAGTAAAAAGTGCTACTGGAATCTTAACCTTAAAAAAACATATCAAAATAATTTTGTATAGTTGTTCATAATTGTGAAATATAGTGTTCTAACTGGGCATTAATGAACTAAATTGTGACTTCGAGGCTACTAGCCGGCTAAAGTTGCCATATTGTGTGGCGTCATTTCAAAAATCTAACATATATATGATTTTTTTCAATTTGATTCTTATTTATTTTTTATTTTTTATTTGATTCTTCACATATTTAATTTGATTCAATTAGGACTCTTTGCCTATTTATCTTTAATTTTGTTAATGAAATTGACAATATGAAAGCTTAAAATTTGACCTAATGTTCTCTAATATTTATATAACATTCTCTATGCTATATACATGTCTTATAACTTTAATTCAAAAGTAAAGATATACGATAACATTTTAATTTTTTTTTATCATTTAATACATGTTATTTTAATCTATATAAATATTTAATTTTCTTATATAAATTATATTTAGTGTTCACATAAATATTGGATTGTATCATATAAGATTTTGGACTTCTAAATCATTATTTTAATTAATAAGATGTGAAGTAAATGAATAAAATGATTTAATTAAAGGAAATTGAATCTTTTAGGAACTAAATTGATAATAAAAATTAAATAAAGATTACATTAAAAAAAACTTTCATTTATGATGGATTAAAATTATGTTTTAGTCTCAAAAGTAGAATCATTATCTAATATTAAATTAAATTAGTTATAATATTGTTGTGCTCTCGAGGATAGAGGGAGAATACTTCTAAAAAAAATTGAATGAATTTATTTGAAACTCTGAAGGCAATAAAACATATAAGCATTATAGGTAATCCTTTATTATATATTAACACTCATTTGAATCTCAACTTTTATGATGACTTAAATTTAAATATATGAATTTTTTTTCATTTAAAATACATATTCAAACTCAAAAAATACATGAATATAGACATATCAAAAAATTATAAAAATTTGTTTCCTAAAACTATCTTTAAGTAGCATTCTGTGCTTATTATTTCTTTGATATTCAAATTGCAGTATGAGCATTTGGGGGTGGACAGTCATGGTATCTTTCGGCATAAACGCAGCCATAAGTTATGTTACCTTTTGAAAATGTTTTCATTCATAATTTGAATTTAAATTGTTTTAGCATTTTTGGTGTACCAGTACAGTGTAACAATCTTGTTTTTCTTTTAATGCTTTCTGTTGTGCTGATTTGTTTTCTGTTATGCAGCTATACATAGTTAGTTTCTTTCTATTTTGTTGAGCTGTACTTAATACTTTTAGCTTGAAAGCAGAGTCCTCTGCTATTTAAGCTTATGTAATCCATTCAGATAATGATAGAGTAGTATATTCAAAATGTGTATTTTCCATTCTTAATATGGTATCAGAGCTCTATCCTTCTTCTACTTCCTTATAGTCATGATGGCAAGAGGTGGGCAAAACAATACCAATAACAGGTTCCAGCCTATCACACCTCCTTCTTCATCCACTAGTTCCATGGCTTCACCCGAGTCTCTTGATAACAATTAGAATCTGTATTTCCTACAGAACAGTGACTATCCAAGTCTTGCACTTGTTTCACATCCTCTTGCCAACGCCAACTATAAAACATGGAGCCATGATATGCTCATGGCTTTAAATTCCAAGAATAAGGTTGGTTTTGTTGATGAATCAATTCTGAAGCCATCATTTATAGATCCTCTTGCTGGTGCTTGGTCCCATTGCAACAGCATGGTTACATTGTGGATTCTCAATGCCACTTTGAAGCAAATAGCAAATTGTCTGCTCTATTTGAATAGTGCACAAGCTGTTTAGTTTGATTTATATGATCGATTTTGAAAAGTAATACTCCATGGATTGTCCAAATTAAACAGCAGCTTCACGGACTAGCTCAAGGATCTCTTAACCTTAATAGTTATTATACATGGTTGAAAATTCTCTAAGATGAACTCAAATATTTTTAGCCCGTTCCTGATTGTACTTGCGGCGATATGAAAGTTGGATAGAATTCCAAGAACAAGAATATTTGATGTAGTTTTTGATGGGTCTAAATGAATCATATCATGCAATACGAGGTCAGATATTGATGCTCGATCCCTTACCTCTAATAGCTAAGGCCATCAATTTAGTTGTTCAGGAAAAATGACAACAAACTATTATATCTCGATCTTCATCAGCGCTAGCTAAATTGATGGCATTCCACACGTCTATAGCACCTCCTTCTGTTGCTGTAGTTTCATCTCAAGGCAACCCCAAGCGAGATCAACCTCAGTGTTCTCATTATGAACTAACTCATAATACCACTCCTGAGATTCAATTTGCTGTTGACCATTCAATCTCAAATGTTTATGTTAATTCCTTTTTTGCTCTTTCATTTTCTTACCATCTTATTCCTCTTGATGCTTGGGTGATTAACACAAGTGCTACACACCACGTCTGCTGTAATTTATCTATTTTCTCACACTCCAGTTTAGTTTGCAACACTTCTGTTACTTTACCTAATGATGAAACTGTTAGTATTGATAGAATAGGATCTATGGCATTATCTGATCCTTTGATTCTGCATAATGTGCTTTTTATTCCTCAATTTGGTTTTAATCTTCTCAATGTTAGCTCTCTCTCACACTTAGTCACAATTGTCATGTTGATTTCATTTTTGATTCATGTGTCATTTAAGACCTCACTTAGGGCTTGATGATTAGGAAGTGTAAAAGAAAGAAGAATTTATATTTTCTAGACTTAGACACTGCTACTTGTAATTCATTTCTTTCAAACACTGAAATGACAAAAAGTTATATATGACATTTTAGACTTGGCCACCCATCTCATGTAAAAATTTGACTTCTTCATAATGAATTACAATTTTCTAATTCTCTATCTCATTTATCTTCACATTGCAAAGTTTGCCATTTAGCCAAACAGAAACATCTGCCTTTCACTTCTCATAATAAAATGTCTACCAATATCTTTGATTTAATTCACATCGATATCTGGGGTCCTTTTTCATGTTAATACAAAAACTAGTCATAGGTATTTTCTTACTCTTGTTGATGATTGTTCATGAGCTACTTGGGTTTATTTACTTCAAAACAAATCAGATGTTTTTATCATATTTCCAGAATTTTTTACTTTGATTTCCAATCAATACGATGTTACAATTAAATCTGTTCGATTGGACAATGCTCCAAAATTGGCTTTTCATGATTTTTTTTAATGTAAAGGCATTATTCCTTTCCACTTTTATGCTATGACACCTGAACAAAATTCGAATGTCAAATGCAAACATCAACATATACTTAATGTAGCTCGTGCTTTATTTTTTCAGTCTTCTATTCCTATTTGTTATTGGGGGGATTGTGTCTTAATAGCAGTCTACCTGATTAATTGTACACCCTTAACTTTATTGTCCAACAAAAGTCCTTTTGAGTTATTGCACAACAAAAAACCCACTTAAGCACATCTTCGCACTTTGGGTTGTCTATGTTATGCTTCCACACTTCCTAGTCAACACACCAAAATCACTTCTCGAGCTCGTGCCTCTGTTTTTCTTGGTTATCCTATGGGTTATAAAGGGTATAAATTACTTGATCTTAAAGGTAATAAAATATTCATCTCTAGGCATGTTCAGTTTCATGAAACTATTTTTCCTTTTGCTAATTCAAATATTACTCATGATTCACTCAATATTTTTGAAAATTGTGTTTTTCCTTGACTAGTTCCATCTTCTTCCGAGCCTTCTACTCATACTACAATCCCACCTTCTACACCTAGTGTTTGACCTGATCTTGCATCACCTAATCATCCAATCATTTGTCCAAAGCGCATTTCTAAAGCCCCTGCATACTTGTCAGACTATCATTACTATTTGGCAGCCAATCAACCTAACCCCTCACCAACTTCCTGTGTTTATCCCATATCTTCTTTCCTTAGCTATCAGAAATTATCCCCTACTCATCGTAACTTTACCTTAGTCATTACTACTCATTTTGAACCTCACAGTTTTGCCCAAGCAATTGAATCTTTAGAGTGATGTCATATTATGAATGTTGAACTGGAAGCTTTGGAAAGCAATGGGACCTAGTCTATCGTTTCTTTCCTTCCTAGGAAACGTCTAGTTGGCTATAAATGGATATACAAAATTAAATTTCAAGCTAATGGAATAGTAAAGCACCGTAAAGCTTGACTTGTTGTTAAGGGGTATACACAACTAGAAGGTATTGACTTCTTAAATACATTTTCTCCAGTTACAAAGCTTATAATTATTAAAGTTTTACTTTCCTGGGCTATTGTCAATGGCTGATTTCTTACTCAACTTAATGTCACTAACGCTTTTCTTCATGGTGACTTTGTTGAAGAAGTTTATATGACAATTCCTCCTAGTTATACTCATCGAAAAGGGGAGGATCTCCCTCCTATCTGCAGGTTACACAAGTCCATTTATGGCCTTAAACAAGCATCTCGTCAATGGTTTCACAAATTCTCAAGTGTCCTTATCACAGAAGGTTTTAAATAATCAACTAGTGATCATTCTCTCTTTACCAAACAACTTGGCAACTCTTTTTTGGCTTTCTTGATATGTGTTGATGATATTATCATTGCAAGCAATGATTAGGCTATTGTGGATAATTTAAAATCAATCCTTAATTCTAAGTTCAAGATGAAAGATTTGGGATCTCTAAAGTATTTCTTGGGTTTGGAAATTGCAAGATCAGTAGCAAGGATCTCCATTTGCCAATGAAAATATGCTTTGGAATTATTGTCTGAGACCAACTATCTGAGTTGCAAACCAGTTCTTGTTCCAATGGAACCTAATCTGAAACTTTCTCAAGAAGATGGTGATTTAATTCTAGATCTTACAAGCTACAGACAATTAATTGGCAAACTTCTGTATCTCACAATACTTAGCCTGACATCACATATTCAGTAAATAGACTCAGTCGGTTTCTGGTAGCTCCACAAGTTCCACATCTAGTTGCAGCACTTCATGTCTTGTAGTATTTCAAAGGCACTTCAGGTCATGAAATCTTCTTTCCCTCAGATTCAACAATAAAACTAAAGGCTTTTGCAAATTCAGATTGGGCAACATGTCCTGACACATGCCAGTCTATTTTTGGCTTCTGTGTATTTCTTGGTTCTTCTCTAGTTTCTTGGAAATCAAAGAAGCAATGGATTGTGTGTCGATCATCTGTTGAAGCCAAATATAGAGTTATGGCTAACACTACTTGTGAACTAGTTTGGTTATTGTCTTTACTCAAAGATTTAAGAGTCTCTCATCCTGGCCTGGCTCTACTATTTTGTGACAATCAAGCTGCTCTACATATTACTGCCAATCCTGTCTATCACGAATAAACCAAGCATATTGAAATTGATTGCCACATTGTACGTGAGAAAATACAAGCAAGCATGCTCAAAACCCTACATGTTGGAACATAAAACTAGCTAGCTGATATCTTCACCAAAGCTTTTCATTCCACTCAACTTCATGCTATTCTAAGCAAGATGGACATTTATAATCTATATGCTCCATCTTGAGGGAGAGTCTTAGCATTTTTGGTGTATCAGTATAGTGTAACAATTTTTTTTTTCTTTTCATGCTTTCTGTTGTGCTAATTTGTTTTCTATTATGCAGCTAGGCATAGTTAGTTTCTTTCTGCTTTGTTGAACTATACTTCACATTTTTAGCATGAAAGCAGAGTCCTTTGCTATATAAACTTATGTAATCCATTTAGATAATGATAGAGTAGTATATTCAGAATGTGTATTATCCATTCTTAATAAATTGCAATCACAATTGTGATTATCAAAATCATTTGACTTTTTTAAAATACGAAATGTATTTTAGAAGGTAAAATGGATTATTGCAATCGTTGATAGAAAAATTAAGAACGTAGATATCAAGTTGGTTGCACCTAGATGACTAAGATTAGAAAACTGCATAAACCTTGGAAGGAGACTGGCTAAGAACATTATATCAGATCTGGTTGCAAACAAATAAAGAAGACTGCCTACCATGCTCTTGCACACTGTAGAATCAGCCTCAGTATCGTATCATTTTTTTAAAAGCTTTTGATTTACAACCAGTGGTGTGTCTACTAGTTTAGCTTTTCCCAAGTGGAATTTCTTCGATAACTCCCAAGCATGCTTCTCTTGTGAAATGAAGATACCAGTTTTCTTTTGATGAATCTCTATTCCAAGGAAGTGTTTCATTTCTCCCAAATAAGCTATTTCAAATCCCCTTTCCATACTCACTTTCAATTTCTCAATTGAGTTGGAAATAACCACAATAACAAGAAGACCATCAACAAATAACGATAGGATGAGTTGAATTCATTCCTAATTTCTGGACATACAAAGTAGCTTCATTTTCACTTCTTTCAAAACCTTGTTGCAGCAAATGAGCATCAATTCTACTATATCAAATCCCTTAGGGCTTGTTTCAGGCCATACAGCGTCTTGTGAAGTTTATAAACTTTATCTTTATTGGTTGCAGTCTGATATCCTTCCGGTTACTCAATGTATATACCTTCATCAAGCAAGCTATTTAGAATGGGTGACTTCACATCTAGATGATTAGTTTTCCAGCCTAAGTTGGTTGCAAGGGCTATAAGGAGTCTTAGTCTTGCAACAGGGTCAAATGTGTCAGAGAAATCTAGTGATGGAGCTCGCACCATTGCTCGCACTCTGCATTCTTATCAATAACCTTCAACCTCTTCTTTCAGGTCATGCATGCAGATTCTTTTCTCTATCTTCTCGTATGATTTGAAGTACCACTTGCACTTTACCAACTATCACAATACTAAAAAAATCTTTACCTTATTACACTCTCCCCATCTGCATAGCGATTAGAGAGCCAGTTTGCTCAAATGCAAGTGATGGGTTTTGTGACCGAGTATAATAAGTAGCATGTAAAATATTTCTCTTCTTGTTTAGTGACCGTTTAGATGGTTTATTTAAAGTGCTTCTTTAAGATTTTTATTTTTTTTTTAAATTAAGAACTTCCTTGAAGTTATATATACCATGGATAATCCTTTTTTTCTTTTAATAAACTGAAAATAGGCTATCAATCATAATTTTAAGTGTATTGTTCAATTCGTGCAGGAGTGGATACTGGGGAAGGATGGCAAACGGTTATGGCTTATGTGAATGTTGCATTGGGTTACAAGGTTAACTTGGGTGTCAGTTTGAGACAATCTCCTTTATTGCTTCATTTAAGCTTTATAATTACATGCTAATTGTCTTCTAATCTAGCTTAAAACTAATACTCATCGTGCCATTGTTGGTATTAAGGAAATTTGGGATGGAATGCAGGGCCCATTTTACAGACTTGTGCTCTTCTCTTGATGGCATATGGAACAAGCTAGATTAAAGATGCAAGATTATTATTCTTCTGGTACAGTATTTCCATTTCATACAAAAGCAACAAAATCGAGCAAA
Source organism: Saraca asoca (assembly GCA_026873985.1). Classification (NCBI taxonomy): domain Eukaryota; kingdom Viridiplantae; phylum Streptophyta; class Magnoliopsida; order Fabales; family Fabaceae; genus Saraca; species Saraca asoca. Next base: position 18,783 of record JANHAO010000244.1, read on the forward strand.
CCATGTTTGAGGACATAAATTATTAATTAAAACTGACACCTAGATTTTATAAATCACAGGCCTCCCCTGCAGAAGATAGGATAAAGAAATGGGTTGGTCACAAGGATTCGACAGCATGTGAAATTGAAAACACAAGCAGAGCACGGTAGGGCGATATAAGATTATGAAAAAGTTGTTGTCAATGTCATGGCTATCCTTATGAGTTCAATTTGCTTAGGTGAAATGCTCAACCAATTATTACAATATGGCTTCTAGCTTCTTTAACATAGTTGCTCAAGTATGCCATGCCTCGGTTTTTAAAGTACCTGAAATTTAGAACAACCATTCCTAAATTTCACTCGAGGATTCATAGTAACCACAATGCGTGACTTGTGTTAATGTTGTAAAACTAGTCGGTAGCCATAATTTTTCTTAGTTATACAAGTAAAACTGAGCTTGTTGGGAATAGAAGAGATAGAAACCCTACAACATACACCAAATTGCTTCTTCAAATTTTACTTTTCGGGTTGCTTTGATATGTGCAATTTCTAGCCAAGCTTTTCATAGGCAGAGAAGGGGATCATTAACACGGGCAAAACTGAAACTGTTGCTACATAGATGAACCAAGTACCGGGAGTCTTCCTGCCAATTCTCAGTAGCAAATAGTTATAAATATACTACACACTGAAGGCCAACACGACTGCCAATTCTCAGTAGCAATAGTTACAAATCAACGATATATTGTGAAAGCCAACACCCTAACACCCTTATTGCAAAAGCCAACACCCTAACACTCTGAGTAATGCAGTAACATGAGTCATTAGTGTGTATATCAAATAGCAGATAACTAGACTAGCCCATTCAACTGTGAACAATACATAGTTTGTGTTCTATTGAACCAACCAATTCACCCGGTTTATCTATCTTTTTAGTCAGTTGAACAATTGGCACCATAATTACCGGAAACTATATTTTGACTAGTGTATCTTGTAACAGAAACAACGTATTGAAAACTACATTTTTTTTCTAAGTTAATTTCTCAGAAAATTGTGTGAAAACGCAACAAGAATCTCGTTTTTGTACCCATACCAGGATTTTATACGTACCACTTATCCAGTAACCAAAGTTGGCACCGTGATCCATTGGCTATCTGGGTTCGCTGTTCAGTCCAATTCTTATAACACGTTGATTATAAATATATAAGCATGTCTCGAGTGAGAAATCATTAAGGGAACAGAGACAAGTAGGGATTTTGATTCCGCATTACGACACAGTGCCATGCATCCTAGGAAGTAACCTAGTCTTGATACGGTATATGACTTCGGAATGGAACTTTTGTAATTAAAGGATGAATGCCATCAAACAAAAATGATAAACGCACATCAGTTTGAAGGTCAGATTGCAACTAAATTCGACAATAATGGTATGTTAAGTACAGGGCTGCTTATAGGTAGCTTTCATGTGCTAGTACTATCCAAGATCAGTGCAACTTACAATGAAAATTAGAGTGGAGAAGGACAAAGAAACCATGATAATTCGCATGTTTGCCATCTCATCTTCTTCCGTCAAATGAAATTCTCATTTCTTAGTATGACAACTTGGAACTAAATCATCAGAAATATAGAGTTATAAACTATGATTCAATATGCCAGGTAGTTATCATTCGTCCAAAAATTATGATCATAATCACATGCAGTTTTGACCATTCATTTCTAACACTACTGACAGAATGAAGCACAAAATGCCATTAAATACCATTCATTGCCAAATTCAACACAGGATGCAGGTATTGTAAAGGCATTTCAAAGAAAAATGATTAAGACTCCATACCAATAGAGCTTATCCATTTCACAAATCAACAATAGCTAAAAATGTAGTATACCATAAGGGAAAAAGCTTATGGCGTTAAAAAAAAAATCAACCAAAACCATTAATTTTTCAATCGGAGTGATATGACAGGCGGAAGTTCAAATAGATGAAAGCTCCAAACAACTCAATACACTGTTAAACCATAATAAAAACCCTAGTTGACAGAAATGTAAAATCAAACCTAAGCGGTAAGTACGACAGCACCACCGCCTTCCTTAATCTTCTTCTCAGCGATCTTCGACACCAGCTTGGCCTTCACAACGACGGGCTGGTTCTCCGGCAAAACTCCCTTACCCAAAACCTTAAAGTATCCGTATTGGGTGACATCGATCAAGGGGACATTGTCCTTGGAAGCCTTGTCTTTCACCTCTTTGGGGACCAACGACCAGAGCTTGTCGATGTTGACGATGGGGCAGTAGAACTTGTTGCGCAGCTTGTGGAAGTACCGCATACCAACTTTACCGAAGTAACCAGGGTGGTACTTGTCGAAGAGGATTCGGTGGTGGTGCATGCCACCGGCGTTACCGCGACCGCCGGGGTGCTTCCTGTGCTTCCCTATACGGCCGTGGCCGGCACTCACGTGCCCACGCTTCTTACGGTTCTTCTTGAAGCGGGTCGTCATCTCCGATCTCTGCCTCTGCTCTGTGGTTAGTTGGCGGCAGAACAAGGGGAGGTGGGTAGGGTTTGTAGGATTTGTTAGATAGATGAAGAAAATGGATTTAGTTTACGTTTTTGCCCCTATGAGGTCTGGGATTCAGAGTTGGGCTGCTTAGTTGCCTTAGTTTCCTGGATCCACTCCTTGGGCCTTATTTGGACAACTTAAAAGATTGGATTCAAGTGTTGCTAGTGTCCGTTTTCGAAATCATTTCAATTTGTGAAATTTTTTAATAAATTTTGACTTGTACCACAAAATATCATCATGTGTCATAATATAAATGTCACATCACTATTAAAATAAAAAGAAATTTATTTTCACATGTGGCCTGTGCCACGAAACAATTTTCTTTGCCACGCCATCTTATGTAACACATATCATATTTAATTAAACAAATCAATATTCATTGAAAAATTAGATAGCTAAGATTACAACGATTTTGAAAGGAAGGAGGACCAAAATGTAATTAAACCAAAATAATAATAATAATTATTATATGATTTTTGATTCACATCACACAATTGTATAAGCTAGTACAATATTAGGGTATAATATTTTTATTAATTGTTTTCATATTTAATAATGGTTATAATTTCTCACTTAATCATTTATCAAAGTAATTACCTCTTCCGTATTTATTACCTCAAATTCAATCCTTAGAAAATGGGTTGAGTTTATCTGATAATACTATTTCTTAAGTTTACGAAACATAATATATGGAATGATAATAATTTGAATAAAATATATTAACTTTCCTTAAATTTTATTAAAATTACGTAAATCTCCTATTTAATTTCAAAACTTAAACAGAACATAAAAGTATATTATATGTTCCCTTTTTTTATATTTTAATAAAAATTTAAATAATTTTAAAATTAGAGAAAAAATCTGTATAATTTAATTGAAAGTTAGGGAATGTTAATGCATTTTTCTCAATAAGTTCTTAATGTTTACTCACTTGTATAATTCTCCAGATGGGGCTTTAAATTTTTACCTAAGAAAAGAATTACAAAGTCACCGAAGAAGAAACATAGAAACAAGACACTGGGGGCAAATATAAAATTGATGATACATACAATAACTTTACAATGACAAGGCCATCGAAGTAGATAGAAAACTTTATAATACATTTGAATGAATACATTATAAATGGGAGAATTCGAACCGTAAATGTGTATTCCATTTCATCTCTGAAGCAAGAGAACAGTTCCAACTAAGCCCAACCATAATGTCAAAGCCACCCAAAAATAGCGATTGTTCTGCAATCCAACCGGAGGCCGCCATTTAAGAATGTCTCCGAGGTAATCTCTGGATGATGGCAGTTGATTGGTCACTGACCCACTTTTCCGATACTTCTCCTTGTCCGTCCATGTTGCTGCATAGCTACAATCATGTAATGAAAAAAAAAAAAATGGCCACCACTTAATCACTGGTTTGCACTTCAAACTCACATATTAGGGAAAAAAAGGTAATCAATCATTTATTTATGTTTAGGATTGATTTACATTATCTTACATTGATACTTACATTATTGAATAACTTTGTCTAGAATGTGATTTTAATCAATCCAAACATTGAATTACAAGTAATCATCATAATGGATTTGCATACCAGATTTCAAAAAAATCAAGCTATAAATACACCGTCAAATAGTTAACCTTTTCACATTTAATGTCAATTTTAAAAGTATATGGTTAGAATAGAAAATAATTTTAATGAGAAATTCTACTGTGGACTGGTGAGAAATCCATCATATAAAAAATTATGCAACAATGTAAGTTTAGATGTAAGTTAAACCGGTGACAACTGATCCCGCTCTTAGTTAATAGTAAACTCATACATGATAATTCATACAACAGACTCCATAGAAGTTCATATCATGATTTTGCTTCAGCAAGCCATAGAAAAAACCCTTACCCAAAAGAAAAATATAACAAGATTAAGCAATGTGTAAAGTTAACCAATGGCATTTAAGAAAAGTCATTCTTACTCAACCGACCGCCGGAGAAGCGGTTAGCTGAGCAGAGATTGTGCATCCAGCATGGCTTGACTCTGGCATTTAAGACATTTGTTATTGCATTAGGGTAACATGGTCAGTTCAAATCACATGGCTGAACATAGCTTTGTGCTTGTTGGGCTTGTAATAAGAGTATAGCACTAAATCATCAGATCCCTTCAAGATTATGCACATAGTCTAAATAACTGGATAAGCCTTCAAAAGCAAAGGTCTATCTCTGCATGCCAATTAGCGTGGAGGTCTAAGCAAAACCAGTTGAGTAACTGGTGAGAAGAAAATTTCAGAAAAAGCGCAACGTGCACTCTCATATCTTGTGAGTAACTTGCACTGAATATTGACGACACACAACTTACTATAGAGCATCTTTAAGTATCAACTACGCGGTTCCTCTAAGCAAGCAATATCTGGAGATTTGAATCAGATATTTTACTGTCATGAAAATTCAGCAAGTTTCACATTTTAAGTGGGACTTTGTGCCAAAGAATGTTGGCCCTGATGCTAAAATGAACTGCATCAATGGCAGAACAAATAATCACTTTTGAGAGTCGTCAAAGGATAATTTGCAGAATCATTATATGCACTTGAATAATATATGTAACTAAGCCTGTCTTCATAAAGTCCCGAGTTACCAGATACCCAAAACTTTAGACTACAGATATTTAGTCAATTATAAATTAGCCAAATTAACTAAAGCAACAAAGCATATGCAATAAGTTCCCAATGTCATGCTTGATAAGATAGCCAAAGTACCTATCATAACTTGAACCAATTAATGGAATAGTCACCATCTCCTCTTGGGATATCTTGAGCTTTGGTGCTTGCAAAATGTAGCGAAGATCAGCAGCTTGGCGCCGGATGCTGATAATTGGATGCTTACTCTCTAACTGCTTGTACAGAGCAATGCAATCCGCATGCCGGTTATTAGCCTCATAAGCCATAGCAAGCCATATTTGTATCTGAAATTTTACAAATCAAACAATTTTACCTTTATTTCCCATAGTCAGTGATTAGAAACATATAACGGAGAAACAAATATTTAAAAGGTTAACACAAAGATTAGCTAAAGTCTAAAGAGAATCTTATCAGTTAACAATCAACCAACCTCACCACCAAATAATGTAGGCCTTGGAATAATAGTGAGAGCACCTTCAAGAAATTCAATGGCACGTCCATACATACCCTTCCCATAAGCTTTTTGACCCAATTCAAACATCAACTGTGCTGTGGCCCTCCTCTCTTGTTGCTCCTTAGCCACCTATAATCACAATCACAAATTAGAGCTAATTATATGATTTTCCAACAACATAAAAAGTTCCTAATTCAATCATCTAATTTTTTTCATATTCAAATAATAATGTCATAAAAAGCATGAAACAAAATTCAAACCTTTTCAAGTTCTTTTCTCACTCTCATCCTCTTCTCTTCCTCAGTCTCTTCCTTACCTTCTTCTCCTTCAGCTTCTTCCGCCTTACTCTGCAATTCCTCAGCTTTCTTCTCAAGCTCTCTCCTTTCCTCAAAATCCCTCAATCTTTTCCGCATTTCCTTCTCCCAATCATACGACTCGTCGTCCACGTCTCCATACCCGTTTTCGTTGTTCTCTTCATCACTAGACTCCGCGTCAAAATCAACACCGTTCGCTTCTGAATTCGATTTCCCACGAGCCACAACTCTGTTCCTAGTCTCCCCTTCGTAGTCAAAGCTCTTTGCTGCAACAGAGCTTGCAGAAGCATAGTACGCATTGGAATCTCTCTTGGGCAAGCTCAAACCGACGTCGACAGCTAAAGTCCGAGCCTTTCGTTCCAGGATGATACCTCGAGGCGAGGCCACGTCTAATAAAAGAGCTAAGTTGCCTAGATTCACAGCCATGGCAACAGAGACAATGCAAAAGAAGAGGAGAGAGAAGAAGGAGTGAGAGAACTGGTTCCCGCTGAAAAGACTGTTGAAGATATTTAGATGGTTGAAATTGTAAGGACTAAAACGCCCATGGTCGGTTTGACAGCATAGGGAAACAACACGGTAAATGGAGATTTGTTAGAGGTTGTTGGTGTCTTAGATGATAGGAACGTGGCACGGTGTAGACGAGAGCCGTGGAAGGCTTCCACTTTGAACAAAACAAAAAACCAAAAAAAGTTGTGTACACGGAACAAATGTATCTACGAGAGAAACGAGTCGTTTCGTTTGTTTGGCTGTGAGTTGGTAAGAGAACCGAGCAAAATCAACTGAATCATAACCAGCTACCACTCCCTCTGCTCAAGCTCGTAACTTTATCCGAAACTCATCTCGTCTATGCTCTGTTGTACTGCATTAAATCACCCATGGCTACTATAGTAGGTGGTATACAACCTCTGTTACTGTCTACGGTCCCTCATCAACATAGAAAGTCTCTAATTAGAGTTTCTCACCAGCGTTTTCAATTTGCTTCTTACACTAGGATTCGGATTGTTGTGTCCTCTTGCACTTTCAATCCCAGAGGCATTGTTGTAAGTGCTCCAAAATCGGCGTCCATAAATGGGGTTTCTATTGAGAACAACATAGATGGTTTAGATGGAAGCCATGGAGAGGAAAAAATTGAACTTTTGGAAAAGGTGAGGAGATGGATCGGTTTTCTTCCTTCGATTTTGCCTGGTGGAAGCTGGTGGAACTTCTCTGATGATGTTGAGATTAAGGACATAGCTGAACCAGTGACTGTTTGGCGCGCTCTTAGCAAAATGTGGGAGCTTGTTGCTGAAGATCGATGGGTTATTCTCGCGGCATTCTCTGCTCTAATTTTTGCAGCTGTGCGTGAGGCCTAATTTCTGTACTTCATTTCATGTTCATGTTACACTGCGATTTAAGTTTGTATTTACTTTTGTTTTCCATTGCAAAATCTTAACTTTGGCAAATTGGTTTCAGGTTTCGGAGATTTCTATACCACACTTCTTGACAGCATCCATTTTCTCAGCACAGGGCGCGGAAATTGCTGTTTTTCATCGGAATGTGCGTCTCTTGGTTCTGTTGTGTATAACTTCAGGAATATGCAGGTCAAAATCTTGTATGGTCAAATATTCCTTCTACCTGCAGTCAGTGGCATGATTCTGATCTTTCTTCCATGCCACTGACTGCCCATACTGAAATATTCAAAAAGGAAGGCGAAGGAATCGTTCTCCCTCCCTACTTTACCAAAATTTAAAAGAATCTTCTGCGTTTCTCTGCGCCACTAACGTGTTATGCCGGAAACTACCTAATTAACCGCTAAAGAACATGACCTTAGATTCTCTATACACCTGTAATGAAGCAAATGTGAATTGCTGCAAATTGAGGAATTAATGGATCTTATTCATATTTTTCCTTTTTCTTTTTGGTTTTGCTTTTCATCTGGCATGTGGGATACAAGAGTTTCTAAAATGCTTTTTATTGTGCTTCAGTGGTGTACGAGGTTGCTGTTTTGGCATTGCAAACATGATTCTGGTGAGTTTTGTTATCAGACTTTATGTTCTCATTGCTTTTCTTTCCCATGAAGTGCGAGGTATATAATTGTGGAGTTGAATGGAATCAATGGATCATGTTCATCTACTAGTTAGTCTGCTTTACAATGTATGTGTGAGAAAGAGGGCAAAAGATGGTGGATGCACATTTTAGCAATTAGTCAGTGTTAGTCTTTTTCTCTTAATGAACAGACTGGGATGAACTAGGAAGTATAATTTTGATATGAAAGCCGGCCTCCAGTTCTCTTACGCATTATATTTTCCAAACTAACTCATTTTGGTTTTATTGAACTTGTTATATAAGGATCATGTTATGCAATGGTATATGACTTTACTGCTGACTGGTGTTTAATAACAATCGCAGGTTAAAAGGATGAGGGAAACATTATACTCCTCCCTTCTTCTTCAGGTTCATCTGCACTTAATAATAAATCTCGTAGAAGACAAATTTTCTGTCCAGTTTATATCTCCATCTAGCTGTGTTTCATTTATTTTACTTGGTGTATAGCTTAACTCATTTGACAGTTCCTTTATTGTAGGATATATCATTTTTTGACTCTGAAACAGTTGGTGATTTGACAAGTAGGCTGGGGGCAGATTGTCAACAAGTGTCACGTGTTATTGGAAATGATCTTAACCTGATATTACGCAATGTTCTTCAGGTTGGTTTACTTGCATAAGGTCTGTGCTCATAAAAGTTATCTCCCATTTTGGAGCTTCAATGTTTTTCTTTTTTTTCTTTTTTTTTTATTTCATCTTGCCAGGGGACAGGTGCATTGATCTACTTGGTGGTTTTGTCATGGCCACTTGGGTTATGCACGTTGATGATATGCTGTACCTTAGCAACAGTTATGGTACACTATGGAAGGTAATTCTTAACAGAATCTCTTCAAATACCCCCTTTAGAGACTCAGTATCACCTTTCTGGTGATTTATATTGACATGTAAAAATGAAGGGAGCTTTACATGAGGCTGCAGAAAGTCTAAAGATAATATCATCAATTAGATTATTGATGAATGCCCATAATATTGACTTGTTCTGTTGGTTCATATTGAAGACTCTTAATTAACCATTTGCGTGTGTATAAAAGAATGATGTCAATGGTAAAAGGTGTCAATCAGTCAATCTATAAATGATGAAGGACAGAGAACCTTTTCCCCAAAACTTTGGATGCTACCCTGGTGGTTTTGAGATTTTTTATATGTCACTAATTTAAAAGGAAAACAAAGTTGATTCTATTAATCTCTCCTCACCATTCTTGGCCTTATTTATGTCATTTTTTTTGTTAGTAATAATTTACTTATATCTTTCTCATAGGTTCCAGAAAAAGGCTGCGAAGTTGATCCAAGAAGTCACTGCCTCTGCAAATGAAGTAGAATAAGATGCCTTAAAATAAAATTTATTCTTCTTGAATTCCGTTTATTTACTATTTTTACACTATTGAATCATAGGTAGCTCAAGAGACATTCTCTCTGGTGAGAACTGTCCGTGTTTATGGAACAGAAGAAGATGAATTTGGAAGGTAAAAATAGTAGTTTCACTAGGCAGTATTAATGTAGAAATTCCTGGGTACAATCCAGCTGTTTTGACATATGTTTTTCCTTCTCTATCTATAGGTACAAATGGTGGCTAGGGAAATTAGCTGATATAAGCTTTCGACAAAGTGCTGCATATGGATTTTGGAATTTCAGTTTCAATACTCTTTATCATTCAACTCAGGTATGGCTAAGGATTCCTGAAATTGTAATATTTTTTTTTCTACTTGATTTTTAGGTTATGTTGTAAAGCTGTAATTCTACTGTTGAAAGAAAGTATGCTAGGATCAATAATCATTAATTTGTGATTGAACTGCAGTTGAACATATGTACTTGGCTTCTGTTTTTATTGGAACATTTTAATCTTACAGATTATTGCCGTGCTATTTGGAGGAATGTCTATTCTAGCAGGACGTATTACAGCAGAGAAACTTACCAAGTTTATACTGTACAGTGAATGGCTAATTTATTCAACCTGGTGGGTGGGAGACAATATATCCAATTTGATGCAATCTGTTGGGGCTAGTGAAAAAGTATTCCATTTGATGGATCTCTTGCCAAGCAGCCAATTCATAGCAAAAGGCAAGTATCATGAGTTTTGTTCAACTATTTCCTATAAACTGATTGTTTTTTTATATGTGAAAGGTACATATAATGTAGTACCTGAGACTATAGTAGCAGTAGTAAGCAATAAAGAAACCTTTTTTTTTATATTTCCCTGGTAAACAAAGTTTTTTATTTTACAACTAAGAGATTAATCCTAGTATCGTATGGTACAGTCACATACTAGTACTGGCAAGAGTGGGTTATTAGTGGAAGCAAACTTCTGCCGTTATACACTTGAAATTGAGATCAGTTTTTTAGCAGTGTTTGGATGGACAGCAGTTCATGTTATGGTCACTGTGATGGTATATATTACTAGGTGGATAATGCCCTCTGAATGTACAACTCCATTACTCCGTCTGTTTCTATCACCTCTATTTTAGGAAAAAGGAGATACCCAGATGATAGAAATAACACATTTCTACATGATTTTTAATAATTATTTTTCATTTAAATACATTTGCATTTGGATGCAATTTCTGTTACAGGAGTAAAGTTGCAGAGGTTAAAGGGTCATATGGAGTTTAAAAATGTATCTTTTCACTATCCTTCAAGGCCAACGGTAGGTCTTAAATACTTGAAATCTCCATTTGGTTCCTAGAGCAAACACGCATATTTAATTCTTATATAACTACTTTAGCAAATTATGCACATGGGTAATATATTTATTTGGTTTTGAGAGTAAAAGTTGCATATTTACTTCATTGAAGTATAACTGTGCTAGAACAGAAATAAAAACTTGACACAGCGGTTATTTACCTCAAAAATGGATTCAATGTTATTCCTATACCAAGTGTAGGTTGTTGTGTAACAACTAATAAGTGAACCAATGTTATCTTCTCAGTGTATTCAATTCTGAATATGCCAGTGTCATGCTTTATTATTATGGACATATAACATCTTGACTTCTTGATTCTTTTGGAACCATTTCTCCCTTTGTATTCTGTTTAACCAGCTCAACTCAATTTGGTTACGCATTTACATGTGGTTAAGATTCTGGTTGATAATAATGGATGCCAAACTAATGATCAGTCATTGTAGCAGGTACCGGTCTTGCAACATGTAGACATTTCTGTCAATCCGAGTGAGGTGGTTGCAATTGTAAGAAACTATTTCCTGTCTTCAATTTGCTCCTTGCCTGCACAATGGCTAAGAGATTAACTTGCTGTTTTTTTATGAATAGGTTGGTCTTAGTGGTAGTGGAAAAAGCACACTGGTGAACCTCTTGCTCCATCTATATGAGCCAACAAATGGCCAGGTAAATTTCAAAAGAAAAAGCTAAAATATTGTTTTTGCTAAATTTATCCAAGCCATTGATCAGCAAGTAGCCTAAATATGTTGTTTTTGACTATATGCTCTTAATTTAGATATTTATATGTTATCGTTGGATGAAACCAAAGCAAAATAAACAAGAGACTTTGGACAAGATGTTTAAACAAAATGCAGGATTGGTCTGACAGTCTGAGTATGCTATAAGACTTCATAATTTTTTATCACTTTATGGTAATCCAATTTTAGATATTGGTTAAAGGTGTCTATCTCTGCAAAATAGTACCTATAGTCTGTTAAATTGTATGGTATGTTATGAGAACAGATCCTTTCTACATAATCTTTTTTTTATTTGTTTAATGTGTTATAATTGCAGATTTTGGTTGATGGTGTCCCTCTTAAAGATTTGGACATCATGTGGTGGAGAGAAAGAATTGGATTTGTGGGACAGGTTCTAACTTTGCCTACATGTAGGATATTGAGAGAATAATGCTTCTTTTTTCCCAACTCTATTTTTATTTTGCAGGAACCCAAGCTCTTCCGGATGGACATAAGTTCAAACATCAGATATGGATGCACTCGAGATATAAAGCAGGAGGACATTGAATGGGCAGCCAAGCAGGCCTATGCTCATGGCTTCATCTCTGCATTTCCTAATGGTTACAAAACAGTTGTGGATGATGATCTTTTAAGCGGGGGACAGAAGCAGCGAATTGCTATTGCTCGGGCCATTCTTAGGGACCCAAAAATATTGATACTTGATGAAGCCACCAGTGCACTGGATGCTGAGAGTGAACATAATATCAAGGTCTGCTTCTGGAAACTAGTCCTCCCACCCGTTGACAGTTAGACACAATTAATGCTTGAGAGTAGAAAAAAATATTTATTTTTGAGTTACCATTTTGTGTAGGGTGTTCTTCTTGCTGTCCGAAGTGACTTGACAACTAGAAGAAGCGTCATAGTCATTGCACACAGGTGGTTTTTCTCATTGTTAAACATGAGTTAAATGCTATTGATTATGGCTCTAATGTATATGAGTTGCTTTGCAGGCTTTCTACCATTCAAGCAGCTGATAGGATTGTGGTAATGGATGGTGGTCGAGTTGTTGAGGTTGGTAAACCGTTGGTTCATTTTTTACTCCTCCAATATTCTGTCAGATTAGTGCGCTACTTACACACTTTATTTGTCACATTATCCCTCATAACACACATGGCATAGACCGAGTCAAATTAGCCAAAACAAGTGAAGCCAGTTTAATGCAAACTGTGCCAAGTACACAAGTGAAGAGATCGTGTGAGGGACTTGTGTATGCAAGTAACATTTTGCTGCTCTATAGTTATTCTAGTCGTTTAATAGTGGGGATAAAGCTCACAATTAGGTTTCTCTCCTCTACAAGTTAGCAGTAGAGTAAAAGTTTTTGGATATTCCTTGTTGAAGCTTCATTAATAAGATATGTGATGAATGAAAAAGTTATTATTTTTCTTTAAAAGCATGACTGATCTGAAGCATGACTATCCATAACTTCTGGTCCATGCAGAATGGAAATCACAGGGAACTTCTTTTACAAGATGGTTTGTATGCACGACTGACAAGAAAACAAGCTGATGCGGTGGCATGATTTTAAGTTATCCCAAGTAGATTTTGCTTCCTTTTTACCTCACAGGCATTTTATAGGGGCCAAACAACTTTTTTTCAACTGCTGACCCATGTATTCATAGTATCAAACAAAAGTAGGCGATGAAGAAAGAAATTTGTGTATTTCTCTGCAGTAAGTTTGGAACGGAATGAGAGGCAGCTTCAGAAAGATTCAAACAGCATCAAGTTCTGAGGCGTATAGAAAAAGCATAAAGGGTGTATAGGAGTACAAGAACCAAGGCTGATTGATTGATGCCTTTATATTTTGGTCAAGATGCTAATAAATGTAACTTGAACTTTGTCATTCTTGGGAAAATGAATATAGAAATTGGAAACTCTCACTATTGTTGTGCTGTTGTTATCAGTTATCATGAATTTTTATTACATTAATTATGTAAAATACTTTTCATACCTGTGAAAGCAAAACTTATCAGGGACTAATTTTCAACTTTACCAGAATTTGTCAACAGTTGACTACGTTGTAAAAAAGAAAAAAAGATACAAAAGCGAAGGAAAATGTTTGAGGATTTCTTCCTGACATTATCTAAAAATTTACTCTTAAAGTACTTATAAATTGTGTTACATCCATCTTTGTAGCTTCTGAAAAATTAGTACTTGTGTATATTGACAGAAAAAAAAATTTCAAGAGAAATGCATCAAAATTATAATTTTCTTTTACATTTTATTTACTATTAGTGACCAAAATTAACATAGAAAAATAATTTATTACGTTAAACGTCAAGATTAAAGATAATTTACAGTAAAAAGTATTGATGTCTTGTGCGTGTACACTTGCATTCCGGTTTTAATGAAAAATGCTTTCATCTCCGGATTATAGTACATTTTTTTTTTTTCATTACTCAGGAAACAATTTATAAAGGAAGAAGAACATACCTTGCATACCAAAAACATTTTGAAAAAGCGAACAAACAACACAAGAAAATAAGGCAAGCATAAAAATATAGATAAGCTACTGATAAGATCTATATATCCTCATGGTTGATTTAAACTTAGTAATTTTAGCAGGAGCTTTGATTCACAAAGGGATCTATGAAAAATAAATTTATCATTATGGTGAAAGATAGACTTGAAAAGGACAAGATTGGAATCATGTTGATTGTAACAATTCCTCTAGTAAAATGTATGCTCGAAGAATTGTTAAGAAACCTTCATATGAATCTTCAAATTCCAAATTCCATCAAAACTGTTTTTGATAACATACTTTCTGAGGTTGCAAGTCATTTTCATCCATAGTTACAAGTTGAAGCATTGGAGAACCCGATTTGTCACAACCTGTTTTTTGCTATACGTGACTGGCAACCAACTCACGATTGCCACAAGCCTTTCTAACATAATCTCATCCTTCTTATTAGTTCTTGCTAGTGAACTTTGTGGCAATTTTTTTTTTCCTTCTTCACGATGTGTTTGATTGGTACAAATGTATCTAGCAATCGATTCAATATTACTATCAAGCAAGCTGACTTGTATATGAATAACATATTACAAATTCATTCAAAAGTTTACATACAAGGACCTCATCTATCCCCAAGTATTTTCCTCTACTATTATAGTGTTGGATCCATAAAAACAAGTATAGCTTCAAAGATATACAACAGTGTGAGAGGAACAGAATATAGCTGACGCTGCGACCATGATCCTAAGTGCGCTAGTTGGACATTCTAGCCTTGCTGCTAAGACTTTATATCTGATTTCGGTATCCATGACTGTGAACATGAATTGAATATTCCTACCAACTATATTTGTAAGTGAGGGGTGAATCCCAAACCACTGGACTCAATAGAAACACTAAACCCATCTAAAGAGTCACGCAACACACACACATATTTATATATAACATACTTAAAATTAGAGATTTTGTGAATGGTTTGAGAGAAATCTCAACCAGAAAATTTTTATTTATACTAAAAGATATAGTTAACAAATAAAACTCTAATACCTAGTCTGATAAGAAATAGATATAGATAATTATTAAATAATCTGAAACAGATAACTACCTATTTTATTTATATAATTCTACACTCTCCCTCAAGCTGGAGTATATATATCATATGCACCAAGCTTGTTGTAAATACAATCAACCCTTAGACTTTGGAGAGATTTGGTAAAGATATCTACTAGTTGATAATTAGAATTGATGAAGGAAGTCATAATGTCTCCTAAGAGAACGTTTTCTCGACCAAAATGATAATCAATCTTTATATGTTTAGTTCTTGCATGAAAAACTGGATTGGATGCAATATGTGAAACTACTTGATTATCACAAATGAGTTTTATAGGTCCTATCTTACAAAACTGTAGCTCTTAGACTAGTTGCTTCAGGCATACCAATTCACAAGTAGTTAGAGTCATAACATAATGTTCAGCTTCTGCACTTGACCTTGCAACTACAACTTACTTTTTACTCTTCCATGAGATCATATTTCCTCCAAAAAGGATACAATATCTTGAGGTGGAACGTCTATTAACTGGTGATCCTGCCTAATCAGAATCTATGTATTCAACAATTTCTATACTTTCTTTATTTTCATATAACAATCTTTTCCCAAATGCCTTCTTGATGTATTTGACTATTCGAATCACTACTTCCTAGTGATCATTACGAGGAGAACTCAAAAATTAACTAACAACACTGATCACAAAGGAAATGTCAGGTCTAGTGACTGTGAGATAGTTCAATTTTTCAACCAATCTATGATATCTTCCTGGATCCGAGTACAACTCTCTCTGGTCTGATAGAAGCTTAACATTAGGATCCATCAGAGAATCTACAGGTTATCATCTCTATCTCCTCCAAGATTTCTAAGGCATACTTTCTTTGACAAATAGCAATCCCATCTTTTGATTGGGCCCTCAATCACAAGAAAATACTACGACTTACTCAAATCTTTGGTGCTGCTTCAACCAATCAATGCCAGCATGAATATTTCCAGTGATAACTATATTATCCACATACACCACTTAAAATATGCAAAGATTAGATGAAGACTGTTGATAAAATACTGAATGGTCAGCTTTGCTCTGCATCATTCCAAATGCTTGAATGACTTGACTAAATTTTCTAAACTAAGCCTGAGGTGATTGTTTCAATCCATATAAGGACTTGTTTAGGCGACAAACTAGTTCGGACTCCCCCTGAGCAACAAACTCAAGAGGTTGCTCTGTATACACTTCTTCTTGTAAATCACCATGAAGAAAGGCATTTTTTATATCTAACTAATGAAGGGGCCAGTTGCAGATGGCAGCAATGGAGATAAGTAGACGTACAGAGGCAATCTTAGCCACAAGAGAGAAAGTATCAGTATAATCAACTCCAAAAGTCTGAATGTAGCCTTTAGCTACAAGATGAGCCTTCAAACGATCGACTTCGCCAGACCAACTTTTCCTATGGGTGTTTTACCAGGAGGTAAAGAAACAAGGTCTCATTTTACATGGAAGTCTAAAGCAATCATTTCATCAATCATAGCCTTTACATCAACCCAAATGAGAGAAAGCCTTCTCAACTATCTTAGATATGAAAACAAAAGATAAGATAGATACAAAGTTATAGTGAGTTAGTAATAAACAATGATAACTTAAGAAATTGTAAATAGGATAAAGGTTATGAGTGGAACAATTACCTTTATAGAGAGCAATGCTATCAGGAGGATTTGGGGTCGGTGCAAACATTTGGACGGAAGGTGAGTCACTTGGTATTTCAATAAGAGCTTCTTCAATGTCTACCATGTGAGGACGTTGATGGTAAGTGAGAAGTGGAGGCAATTGATCTTAGAGTTGAGAAATTAGTGACTTTAAATAGGCAAATTGAAGGGTGGATAGAACTTCAGAGACTATGGAAAACTCAATGGATATGGTGAAATATAGAGATGTTTCGAACAAGGTAACATCTGTTGAGATATAGTAACAATTCAACATTTGAGAGTAGCATTTGTATCTTTTTTTTAAGATGAGAATACCCTAAGAAGACACATTTGATAGCTTTAACAGACATTTTATCAAAACCTAATGAAAGATCATGAATAAAACAAATACAACTGAAGACACGAAGGGGAATAAGATAAAAGGTTTCATTGGGTACATTTGTTGACTAACAAAAATAAGTTTAAAAGGAGAATTAGGGACAAAGAGAACATATTTAAGAGGAATTGATAAAATTTAGCTTGACCTATGCCTCTAGCATTGGTCTTAGAGCCATCTGCTAAAGTAATTGTAGGAGAAGAGACATAAGGCATTATATGGGTGAGAAGAGATCAGTTACCAGTTATGTGATTGAACGCTCTAGAGTCTAAGATCCATAAATCATGTATTTATGATGGACAAGTTGTAGAATGACCAGTAGCAGTAATAACTGTTGATGATTAAGCTTGCATGAAAGCCTTAAATTGAAGAAACCATTTGTACTTAGAGTCCAATAATACATCAGATTGAGAATTCTAATTGTTTGCCTCATTTTTAAATTATGCAATATTTGTTGATTTATTCCCTTTCTCAAGGAATCCATGGAGTAAATAACAATGATCCTGTGTATGCCTAGGCTTCTTGTAATGGGTACAATAAAGATGATTACCATCACAGTTCCTAGTACTACAACGATCTCTATTACCACAGCCTCCCCCTCGGCCATGAGAACTAGTTTGTGAGATCAAGGTTGCAGTGTCTATAGAATCATGAGCACTTGGAGGTGTATGAAGTAGCCTTGAAATCAAACTGCTAATAGTATATACTTCTGAACTCATAAGGATTTGATTATGCACAGAGTCATAACCTAGATGAATTCCAAAGAGGATAAAAATCATGCATATCATGCATATGTTGGTGTTTGGATGGAATTAATTTGATGGAGAGAAGAATAAATGACTCTAGATAATTTTAGGACTAATTTATAATAGCTAAAAGTCAAAGAATCAAGTAATTATTTAGGATTTAAGAGGAAGAACAAAGTACGATGGCTTGTGATCATTGATTGATAATGAAGGGTTGAAAGGAACAAGAGCCAAATAGAGAGACGAGGTTGTTTGGGTAGGTCGGAAAACAAAAGAACTGAAATCCTAAAAAGGAAAGGCCCTTAGTGAGGCTTCAAATATCAACTTAAAATTAGAGATTTTGTGAATGGCTTGGGAGAAACCTCAATCAGAAAACTTTTATTTATATTAAAAGATATAGTTAACAAATAAAACTCTAATACCTAGTTTAATAAGAAATAAATATAGATAATTGCTAAATAATCTAAAATAGATAAATATCTATTTTATTTACATAATTCTACAAATATAATATAATTTATCATGTCATAATAGAAATCATAATCATTAGCAAATAGAGACAAACCATTCGTATCCCTAAAATAGTAGCATAGCTAATCAACACATCATATCATACAATATGTACATGACATATTTAAATTATTATGCCAAACTAGGTAACAAGATCACATTTATTATTTCAATAATTCATGCATTAAATTAAAAAAGATGATTACATAAACATGTACCAGGCCATCCAAGCAATGTATGCTTACAAATGCAAATGTATGCCATGATGTGCATGTAGTGCAGTTAAGTTCTCCTTTATGTCTCCCATGCAACCTTATCCCCTTCCCTATACTAGTTTTATACTTTCACCTATTATTATCTGCCCTTCCATCACAAGTGGTCCTAAGCCGAAAACAAAGGTTGCCAATGCATTTATAATAGCAAAGGTGCACGTGTCTTTCATAATTTACAATGTTTTTTTGTACTTAATGCATGTGGCAAACAAATGAAAATTCATGTTACACTACACAATTCTCATATTCAAAATAATCACACCCCACTAGGCCAAATTAAAGATTACTACCAACAGGCCTTGTACATTTCTTTAATTATGTTGTCCTTGGACCTTTTCATATTCAAACTTGTCCTCATTAGGCTTTTTATTGTCATCCATATTTCTCATTTCATAGTGCACATTTCATATCTTATGCTTTAGTATTTATAATCCACATCACATATTTACCCATAAATCACAACAAAATTCACAATTTATATCATATATTTATTCAACAAATAGCTTATTTATTTTATGCAAATTCCATCATTTACTTCAAGAATTATATTTACTTATTACAATGTTGGCCATCTTTCAAGCAAGTTTATCATGTTTATCACAGAGATACATGTCAAGCCCCTTGATCCTAATCTCATCAATTTTTTTTAGTTCTGTTTGTTCATTTTTCCTAGTCACACATACCACTAATTATTTTATAAGTTATTTCCTTTCATGTTATTTTCCTTCACAAGTTTTATTCATAATTCTTATTTATTAAGTCCAACATTCTACCATAAATTTACATCTCTTATGTCCGATCTCAACTTTATTTGTTTAGATAGGAGTTTTCTTCAACTCATGATTTCCATTTCTTCCTTTTTCCAACACATGCTAATTTTACAATTTTTATTACTTTAATTATTATGCAATTTTCCTTTAATTGCTCACTATACCTTAGGATTTGGGGTGGTTTGACATCATGTACTTATTCCTTGCATTTTTCTTTTCAGTTTGATATATAACTTTAATACTATTATTTATGTCTTCAAGCTTTTAATATTTATATTTTGACCTCTATACTTTCATTATTTACACTTTGGCATCTCAATTTTTGCAAAATTATATTTTGATCCCTATATTTTCTTGTATTATATTTTTTACTTAAAACTTTCTAGTATTTCCATTTGACCCTAACTTTTAGACTTTTACATAGTTGTCCAAAACTTACAAATATTTATGAAAATACCATTTGAATTTAGATACTTGCTAAAAATGGACTATATGCCATATTAATTTCTACATTCCAATTCCATAAACACTTCCTCTTGATTATTTTATTAATGTCATCGTATTTCTTCATAGATTTTTCCACTTAGAAAGTTTCTAAATATATTTATACTTCATTTCCCATATTTCAACTATTTTCTAACTTAGATGCTTTATAGACTTTCTCTTCGAAATTAGTGGTTATTTTAGCAATAAGACTCTTATACTATTTTTCCTTGATTCATTGAAATTATAATTTATTATTCAATCTTCACAACATAAGAAAAGTCCAAATCTTGCTCTAATGCAAGTACAAATTTAAAATCTTATTTGAATCCTTCTTAGATTCACTCTGAGCCATACCTCACCATATAGGACCTCATTCTAATGATTTTATCAATTATTAAAACTTCAATTCCTCTTATCCTTGCACAATTGAGCCATGCTCCTTATTTTCCTATAAACTTCATGTCTAATTCTTTCTTTATTTTATTTTCTAAGTTCAACAAATTTTGCAAGATTTCATGATCTTCTTCCACTTTTAGTCTTTTACTTTCTTGAGTGGCCAAATCGTTAGAATTTCCTATATTGAACTACCATAGTTTAATTTTATTATTGAATTGGATTATTATAATGTCATAATAATATTATAAATGGGCTAATTAAAGTATGATCAAGTTATTGGACCTAAATTGACACCTAGACCAATAGTAGACATTAGTATGTGAACCTTGTAACTGTGCCTATAATGATGGGTTAATTGGCCCAATAAGATTACTACAAGGTAAGTCTTTACCCACATCTTAGTAAAAGCTATAGTCATCCCATTGAGACTTTAGAATAGCTTTCTCTCCCTTTTCTTTTCTAGGGTTTATGAGGAATGTACCTAACCAGGAAATCTTGCATTCATAGATTCATAATCAGCATCAGGTATGTTAATTATTTGGTACTCAAATTATTTATACAGATTTGATGCTTTGTAACATGATGTAATAGATCTAGTTATTGGCTAATTTCTTCTTCCAATTTCTAACAATTGGTATTAGAACTAATTTTTCTTTCATGTTGCAAGGCTCAAATTGTGTAAATTTTATTTAGAGGTTTTATATGATTAAGTTGCTGAATAATCCATAATTTATAATGAGAAACATTATAGATTTTTTATATAAAATTTTTTCTATCTTTTCTGTATTATTGCATTACATGAATTGATTATGAATTTTGTGAATTTGAGATAGAATCACAAATTGAACTAGTTTAGGTTTTCTAGAAAATTTGAATATTCAAATTCGAACAATATTTAAAGCAAATGTCTAGAATTGATTTGTGGTTTCATCTCAGAGGTGTATAATGTACAAAATGCACAAATCAATTTGAACAAAATACTAATGGAACACTTTCAACTTGAAATTTCAAAGTTTATGGCCATTCAATTTCTAGAAATTAATTTGACAAAATTTTGGCCTAATTCTTGAGTATTTGTTCAACTTAATTAAAGTTTAACTACTAGAATGATTAGATAAATAAAACTCCTAGGTCAATTTTGCAAAAACTTGAACTGGAATTGCACTAATTTATGAAAATTTGAACTAAAATCACATTGTTGAGTTTGTTCCCTTTTTGTTTTGAATTACTTGAATTTTTACTAGATTTTTGGAAATTGATCAAAAAGTTTGCATTAGAATGATTTGGGGAGTAAAACCTACACAAAAATTTGTAGCAAAACATGGCTAAATTTTGCAAAGTGCAAATCGGGTCTAACTTAATTGCACAAATCCGGAAACTTGAAAAATCAAGGTAAAAGAGATGATGCAGACTAACAACACCCTATCCCATATGCATCTTAGGTGCATACACGCCATGTGCCATTGTGGGAACCTCCATTTATGACAGTGCTTGTACCACCAAACTCCATTCTTCGTGTTCTATTTATTGGTGATTTTTTTGGAAATAAAAGTATTTTTTATTTTTCACTTTATTTAAGTGATTATTTGATGATGAAAATTTCACTATATGTTTCTTACATATTGGAATATTGTATATAATTTTTTTTTCAAAATTTTTGGATGTTGTTTGATTATTATTTAAATTTTTGCATGATTTTATGCATAAAATTGGAATGATGTAAGAATTATGTTACTTATAATATGCCATAAAATTTTGTATAATTGTGTACTCACCTATTGTGGAATTAATTATATAAAAGTTTTGCCAAAATAAAAATGTGAAATTGTATCTATAAGAGTGCTATGTTAGTAATACACTCATAAACACATCCCCTATCAGTGTAACATTATTAACATAGTTGTTAGTGATAATGTAAGTATTAGGATTACTTGTTATGTTCTTAAAATTTTAAATACCTTATCAGTGTCAAATTTTAGGAATGTAGCATTTAATCCTAGTATTATATTATGAAGCCTAAAATGCCTTATCAGGTTAGGTTTCATAGTGTAATACTAATTGAAATTACATAGTTATTGAAGAAATATTATAGCACAATTATGTTAAACATGTATCTTAAAAATTTATGGTGAATTTCATAAACTGTTATTTTCTCAATTTTTGTTACATGTGCAATTCACTTCTATGAAAATAGTGATTGAAACCAATTATAGGAATTAGGCTGAGTTCTTGATATCTAGGCTGAGTTGATAACATCATATCTAGCAATCATAACTTGGATTTGGAATTGAGAGAGAAAGAGCCAACAATTGGTGATAACTCTACTACTATGCAAAAGGGTTCTTCGTGAAAAGTGGATAGACTCTAATAGAGTGCACTTGATGGTTATGACGTATAATAAGTATAAGACCATCAAGAAAAAGATTGTTAATTCTTTGAATACCAAAGTTTTTATGGACTCTATGATTGAGAAAGTTCAATAAGGTCGAAATAGTACATTATCTCTAATTGCTGGATAAAACTATTTGTGATGGTGTTAGTAGAATTCATGAGCACATCATGAAATTAATATAATGCTATATTGTTTAAAGGCTCTAACAGTAGACTTGAAAAATAATTATTTGATCCAACACATTTTAGAGTCTCTACCGCCTTAAAACTGATATACTTAAGACAAAATATAACACCCAAGAAGGTGAGTGGACTATCAATTAGATGATCTCTATTGTTAATCAAGTGAATGATGGCATGAAGAAAGGAAATGTCATTGTGCTCACTTTGTTTTACATGGATCAAGTGCTGAGTGTGGAAATAAGTCACACCAAAGGATAAAAAAAAACCTAACTTATGGAGAAATAAGAAAGCTAATATGAATGTGCAACACAATAGACCAAGAAGTTTCCACTAGCTTTAGTGTGTTTAGAATCTAATATTGTAGACATTTTGTTAAACACTTGTTGGTTAGACATTAGTGCAACCATTTACATTATAAATTCATTATAAGCATTAAGAAATAAGAGGAAGTCAAGTGATGGAAAATCAATAATCGGATTAGAAATAATGGAAAAGTGTAAGTTAAACATGTGGAAGTAGTTGCCTCAAGTTTATTTTTTAGTCATAAATTAGAATTAAGTGACATTATTTATACACTTTCCATGAGAAGGAACAAATTTCAATTATTTCTTTAGATTTATAAATACTTGTTACCGTCTGGAAACTGAAGAGTTAATTTGTTCAATGAATACTATGGTTGGAAACAAAAGGGGTTAGAATTGATGTGAGATCTTTAATGTGTTAGTATAGGCTTCTAGGTAAAAGGATGGAGCAATTGATAAAAGAAGAAATTCTTTATGACCTAGACTTATCTATTTTGATACATATATTGATTACATCAAGGGAGAAATTCCTTGCTAGAGCTAAAAAAAAAAAGGACCAAAAGGCTAGATGTCCTAGAGTTAATTCACACTAATGTTAGTGGATTAATTACGTCAAGTGCTATAGGTGGACATTGATACTTCACCTTTATAGATGATTATCCAAGTTTTGACTAGGTGGAGGTCCTCACCAAAATGTCGAAATCCTTAAATGCTTTTGAGGCATTCAGGACTAAGATTAAACTCAAAATGAGAAAAAAAATTAAGTGTGTTAGATATGATAGAGATGATGAATACTATAAAGATACGATGAAATTGATAGAAATCTTGATATCTTTTATGAGACAACTCCAAGATTGTGAAATTAAGGCTAGCAACCTTATGCCTGGAACGTCCAAACAAAATTGATCACATGAAGATGCAATTACATGCTCATAAACATGATCAAATATATGTTGGCGCATTTGATTTTACTAGACTTTCTATAGAGTGATGCTTTAAGGGTTGTGGTGTATATATTGAATCAAGTCCTTAGTAAGTTTGTATGTTAAACCCCCACATGAATTGCTGCATGGGAAAAGCCTAGTCTTAGGTATTTCCATGTTTAGGATTGCATGGCTAAAATAAAGTCATATAATCTATTTACGAAGTAACTTGATTCAAAGACTATTAATGGTCACTTTATTGAATATTGAAATGGCTACAGAGGTAATAAATTTTATTGTCCAACCTCCACCACTAGGGTAATTAAACTATTTGTTTATTTTGAGGGCTGGTTAGACAGTAGGAGTAAAAGAAACCATGCAACATCTCTTTTAGAGAGATATAAGTTATTATTCCACTAACACTATCACTGGTCGAAACAAACCGAATTAATCTAGAAGATGATCTAGTACAAAAAATGGTAAAACCAATAGTGAAAATTGGAAAGCTTAATGTTCCACTGGTAGTAAAAAAATGTTCTATAAATTAAGTACTTATGAGGAAATTCCAGATGGTTTGTTGTTATGGACATTTTTTGAAGCATATTTTTGGCCGGCCAATTTCCAATAAGAGGCATAGCTAGCTAGATGGAGGCCCAAATCAGAGCTCGAGGTTGCTGAGTGAGGACCCCAGATCATCGGGCGCAAGCCGAAGACATCTCATAATGCCATAAGCAGAGAGCGCGACTCGCTAAGAAGACTTTCAACCCCTCAGCGAGAAGCCTGCTACCCTCAAAGAGAATGACCAAACAAAGATGGTGAAGTCAGCCAGAGCCACCAACTTGCTCAACTTCTAGCTCGCCCACCAGAAACGAATGCATGTACGTAACCTAGTCAGCAATCCAAGGTACACATCTCCAATTGATAGCTTAACCTCCAAACCTACACATCAGCTCCTCAGAAGTCCGACAATGATTTACCCAACATTAATTATTTGACACCAAGCATTAAATGCCCAGAGCGATGGAGATAATCATTTTCTTGTTTATGAAATTACACTTGTAACCCTCTCCCCTTCTATAAATAGGAAGGGGAGGTCACTGTAAAACAAGATAAAAAGATATATACATGCAGAAACTCTGTCAGTATTGAGAGAGAACATTGTTCATTGTGAGAAAATTCTACTGTTGTATTCATACTCTGTAAAAACAATCCCCTTAGTGGATAATCAAAGAACAACGTAGACGTAGGCACCAACTTGGCTTTAGTCGAATCATGATAAACTCATGGTGTTTCTGTTTCTTCTTCTCCTTTATCCTCTTCTTTCACTATTTTTTGCCATATCTTGCTTGCAGTCATAGGTGATACTGAGCTCAAACTAGCTGATTTAAAAGCAATGGCAAGAGGAAAGGCTACCAAGAGTGCAGAAGTTCCCACTGGCTAACCCAAAGGTTAAACGCAATAGTGAAACACAACTACCCTCACAGAGGGTGTCCACGAAACTGATAAGGTTCAAGGGCACTAGGAAGCACTGGAGAACACTATGAAAGAATTGACTGATATGGTTCGGGCATTGGCTTAAGCGCACGCCCAAGGTGCACCAAGGCAGGGAGAAGTGGTTGCACCTAAGAGTGGACATCACCAGCCAGGGCCTCAGCATGAAGAGCAAGCCAGGATTGAATGTCACCAATCCGGCTTGCTTCATTTATCCAATTCGTGGCTAAGGTCTGAAGTCTACCAAGTTCAGGAGGATAAGGAAGATGATCAACAAGGAGAAAGCTCGCACCAAAGCGAGAGCTCACACGAGACCGGTAGTGAGCACGAACGGACCGCGACTCATTCAGCCACGAGTGCAGTAAGAAGCATAAAAATTTCGATCGATATTCTCATAGTAGGCGAGAAGAAAAGAGTTAAATGACCTCTAGTCATCGGTCTAAGTCTCGAGACCCAATGGTTGAAGAACTACTCTAGAGAATGGAACAATTGGAGAAGAACTCTGTGTCCCAGCGAAATCGAGAGTCCCATAAGGAGAGAACTCCACTCTCTTGTTAGATTGAGATGGAGCCCCTTCCCTGTAGATTTAAGATTCCGAACATCCCCCTCTACAATGGAGATAGTGATCCTTACAGCCATTTGGACGCTTTTAACATCCAGATTGACCTGTAGACTTCCAATCCACTGGTGAAGTGTCGAGTCTTCCCAGCCACACTCAGGGAAGTGCCGTGATAACAAAATATTTTACTCATTTAATTATCCTCTCACTAAGCTTTTTAAGTTCTAAAAATGACTAACTTCAGTTGTGTTAGCATATATTTATAGTGTGATGCCAATTGGCATCATTTTGGAAAATTCTGCATAATTTGGCCATTTTGAGTAGTTTCTGTATTCTGATCATAACTGGAGCTACACTTGTCCAATTAATGTGATTCTTATCTTGTAGGAAATCTAAGATATAGCTCTACAAACTTCATGGAGACCTCTGAGGCTGAATCTCATAATTGACTATCTGAATTTGGAGTTAAATTCAAGATCGAAATGCTGCCTTAACCTGACTCGAGTAGCCAGACCTCTGAGCATTTAGTAGATCATATCTAGAGCTATACAAGTCCAAATGAGGTCAAACTTAGCCAAAATGGAAGCTAATATAATGCTACAACTTTTATGAAGGCATCTAAACCTGAATCCACAAATTGGGCATGCAAATGGAGCTACAAATCAAAGACAAAATGTTGATGAAATGGGCTTCTATATAATTGGATTTTTAGGCCCCAATTGGCATGGATCTTGAGCCCAATGGACCATCCTTTGCACCAACTCACACTCAACCAGCTGGAAGTCATTAAGTCAATGAAGAAAATAGAGAATGTAGTCTGTAAAAGGGCAGAACACACAGAGAGTGGTAGCAAGCAAAACTAGACTACATAGCCTTCATCATTACCTACTCACCAACCATGCAGCTAGCTTCTCTCTTCCTGGGTAAAGTCATTTTAGTTGGGAGTTTGAGTTCAATTTTTCAAGTAGTTTTTAGTTTTGTTTAAGGAATTTTTCCAGACAGTAGTGTAAGACATTTTTCTTTTCTTTTTCTCTGTAATTTTTTCATTTTCTTTCTGCCTTCCATAAAAGGCTGAAGTTGTAATCAGTCCAAAGGTTAACAAACTTGAAGATTTATGTTGAGATCTTGATATTCCATTCTGCATTCAATTGTTTCTCATTTCTTCTCCTTTCCTTTCTATTTTTATTAAGTTTTCTTAATTGAATAGAATCATTTGGTTTGGATGACTATATGATTATTGATGTGCCTAAATTGAGACACCTTCTAGTAATAGCATAAACAAACAAAAGATAAAAGAAGAAAGCCAACTAAACTCAATTGATAAGCCTATGGCACCACAATTAAGCTAAATTGGTTTAATTTCGCCGCACTCAAGAAAGAAGAAGGGTGTGAGTGATAAGAAATCGATTTGCTCTCACCATTAACCTAAGTTAGATAAGAGATAAATTAGATACACATAATGTGATCTGAAAATATACTTTAATCAAGATGATCTATGCTGTTCAGAATTAGCTCTATTTATAGTTAGAGCTTTACAGTAGATTGAAAATTTAAAGACTCTAAATTAAACTCCACTACTAGTC